>CALNHX010009854.1:0-45684 GCA_940337035.1 Agriotes lineatus
CTGCTTCATGCGGTTTTTACAAAAACACACTCAGCACCGCGGTTTACTGATGAAAAAAATCACATACACTGTCTGCAGTTCGAAACTTAACTAAATTTGCTTACAGGTCAATATTAAGATACACAAACGTACAAATTGGCCATAGATTGAGCGACTATAAAAAAACTATTACTCGGCTTACACGTTACTAACTCAACAACTTATATGAATATTTTCAGGTCACTCTTTTTCTTAGACGGGAAGAGCACCGTTTCTGTTATGACAACGGCGAATAGTAACCAAGCCCGGTACCCATCCAATGGACTGCCCATAAATTCGAACGGGGGACTCGTTTATTGCAAACCTGACGCTTTCACCCGATGATGCAATAGTGGAATAAAATAAGTATTCGGTTACTGCGATGTCGTAGTCAAACCAACAGTTCACCCTCATATTGAATGGATGCCGTAAACTAGATTACGTTTGGTCCCTTATTCCTAACTAGACATTACACTGCAAGACATGTTGAAAATGTTGCTGCCGAATTGCTTGCATGTAACCAATCACGATTAAGGGTATAATGTCTGGTAAATACAGCTTCGTATGTCCATAGGGTGTTCTGGCAAAATCGTGGATTGTTTAGTTTAAAAACCGGGGGGGGGGGGGGGGGGGGGGGGGGGGGGGGTCACAACCCCATTTTGCTGAATTTATTAAAATCAGTTGATAAACACACAAATAAAACGATGAATTTGTTCATCCTCTGCAACTTCCGAAGTCAATATCACTTAAACGAAGTGTTTGCGAGGAACTCCCTAGAGGAAATATTTTTCTCGTTTGAAGTTCTAAATTCCTATTGTAGCTTTGATCACTTAACATGCGAAGACCCTCTATAGCTTGTCTACTTTGCGATAAAATAAATTCTGTCTTATAAGAAAATGAATAAAACCCCAATATATCAATAAATGCCGCCGCACAGTAAATTTCCTTGTCTTTAAAAAAGTATTTGTCAACCACCGATTGCGCCCCTGGAGGGCTGAATTATCTTAACCATTTGCGATATCTGGCAGATTCATCCATTGGTGTCATATTGGTGATACCTGATACATAATTCAGCGAACGCGACCCCTCATGCATACAGAGCCACATTCTATGGGCTAGTTAGCATTCCGGGCCCGAAATTATCAAAAAGAAAATATTTTACGACGTAACAATGCTCGCGATCATATCTGGTGATTATAAATAAACCCAATTTTGCGCGCAGTAGAACGACAAACGTTTATGGACGGCGGGCGCGGCGCACTGCGGCGATAAGCCGAGGGTTGGTCGCGAATTGGCCCGGGAAGCGGGAAAACAAACTGACATTTTCTATCTGGAAGTCGGTAAATCTTTGGTCGAAGTTTATATAGCCGGCTAACTAGATATGGCGGAAGCAAACACAACAGGGCCGTCCAAACCAACGTTGACACATTTGATTTCTTTGAAAATAGCGTCCACATCTTACAAGCGCATTATTATTTTGACAAAGCGCGAACCGAGTTTAGATAACTGAGTGTGTGGTGTGGAAATATCGACTTTCTGATAACGCGTCAAATTATACCCTGTCATTAGTGATGAACGTTTTAATGAATGCCACTTTTACTAGAGTGCAACGTGTTTAGCTCTTCTCAATGCTGCATTCCTCATTCTACAGTTACCTGGAGCATTATCGACATAACAAAGTAAATAAACAATTTCTTTTAATTTCACGTAAACATGTCAGATACTCTCTATACAACAAAAAATTATAGAAAGTTTGTCCGGTAATTATCGAACCTTATACTACAACAAAAAATAGTAGCTATCCTATGACAATGAAGACACTCCCTTTCAAACTGCTATCTACTAATCTTGGGGTGTCACAGCCTTATTACAATAGTTTATCCACTTCTCAGAACAATTTGAATACTCTGATTTTTTAATCTTCCTTAATATTTTCTAGGATTGTGATTGGGCTTATTGAGATGCAAATATTTCTTGTAACAGTAACACTAGCCTTAAATACTAAATTATGAAATGGGTGGCTATTTCTACCGGAAATTTTTACGCACAATAATATTAAATCCAGTGTCGAAAGCTGTTTCTGCTACCCATTTATGTATGATAATTAACTCACACTCCGATTTCTGTGTCTACTACGCCGACACTCAAGCGCAGCATACACAGAATCATAACATTAAAGTATTTTTTAGTGTTCGAAACCTATTAGCGCTGATTGTTTAAATTTCGGCCGTTTCATTCCCGACTCGGCCGAAGGATTCACTGTTTTTAGTGCGAAGACGACGCTATAGGCTTTTTTTCTATTTTTCTGCAAACAAAGTAAGGCTCATTGCGCGTCGTCGCTTCTTATAACTTAGTTTCGTGCTTAAAGTGAAAGTAATTTTTTGTGGGCCTCGCCTTTAAGAGTAGATGTTGGTTGGGAAACGGCATGTAGGAGTAATTTTTCTACGTCTAGATGACGGATTAAACGTTCGACTTTGCTTACGTTTGCTCTAAGTGGCCCAAAATTGAGGGAAGTTCTCTTGGAACCTTCTCTCTTTGCTTGTTTTGTTGGTTCAAGCTACATATCTATTACTTGCGCAGTACTTTTTGCCGCTTTTCCTAATACCACCGCAACTGCTACCGTGCTTCTCTGGTCCAGTCAGTTGTAACTGCTGTTTATTTTTCGCAATGCCTTATTTAAGGCGGCCTTGAACTAAATGCGGCGTGGGCAGTAGCTAATCGCGAAGGAAGTGGTAAGCTGACCAGGGAGTCTATAATTTGCTCAGGAGGTGAATGATTGGTTGGGAACGCAGCAACATTTTCGATTTGTGAATTTTGTGGAGTACTTACACCACTCGTACTGATTTCTTCAAATTACACTTAAAATCTGATTTGAGTTCTTTTCGCTTGAAACTTTATTGCTTTATCGAATGCCAGCGTATTTGATTGAATTCCTTCACTGTTCGTAGAAATTCACGTTTGCTTATATGTTGAATAATTTTACTTTGGTTTCGTACATTGCATTCTATGTTGTGCCTCTGCTTTCAATGAGCGCCCTTAAGGCCTCATAAAAGTTCTTAGTAGTGTTATTCACTTTCTAACTTTAAGAATCGATGCAATTTGTTCATTTAATGTAATTGGTATTCTATGTATACAGTTAACTGTTATATACAACTCAAAAATGAATAGGGATATTTTTATATGTAATTCTTGTTTTTTGCTGTACATGAATTAAAATTAGTTTTTGTTTATACAAAATGCTGAAGAAAGCTCTATCCCTATTCAGTTTTGAGTAGTGTATTTTAGATCTTCCATTTATTGGATGCGCCCGACGTTCTGAACGTTTTGTATTAAAGTGTCACATTTTCTATTATATTTGACTAGGATTATGTGTGCTTTCGTTACTGCAAGCTGAGTTATGACCAGGTCAAGACATTTAATAAATTTCAGATTATTCTGATTTTGTTTAAGCTTTGAGTTATAAGTTCTCGTTTCTAATGAATTTAAGCATTTGTAAAGAGCCGCACGCCGGTTCTCAAATGTGCCTATGTGCTCACGATGGTTTTATTTTAGCTGCAAAATTTTATATCGCACTCGTAGGCAGCTGCTTTTAACAACACCCTTTTTGGTGACAGCTTACAGCGCATATGCTCAATCGCAGTCTTGTTGTCCTTAACGCCCTGGTAGAAAAGAGCAAGAGAATGACGGCCTTCAGAGGTCATGGAAGAACAAATCATGACAGTAGCTAATGTTTACCTTCTAACTGCAACTCTTGGCTTTAGACTATCGTTGGACTTAATCTCCCACCAAATACTGTCGGTTTATCTTTTCACGTACTGTTGAACGGTGAAAAATGACTTACCCTAAAAAACTATGTTTAGCAAGGTCTCGCTAGCGTGCAAACGTTTCAGTGCTTATGATATTTCCAGTCGTATCTTCTGCTCCCGCTTTAATTCTTGTAGGGCTTGAAATTAAGTTTATTTTTCAATATTTCACGAATGCTTCCGTCCGAGATTTTAAGAAATGTTGGCAATTACGAAAAGAAAAATAAAAAACAGAAGGCGACCAATTGGGGAATACGGAAATAGAAGCTGTAGACAAAACGAAGGTGGTGAAAAACATGTGAAAATAGATAATACTGATCCAGCAGTGATATAATTCAATGGATGGCGAGTAAAAGATTTGTTAGGTAAAATATCATTGAAAGAGAGAAATACGCACAGAGAATGGGAGGAAACCTACTCATTCCTGCTTATAAAAGAGAAATAAACGAACTACGATAGCTATAGAGTATTTACGTAGCATCCACAGGCGTCGGATTACCAAAAGCAATAGTCAATAAAGTGGAAAGTAATCCAGCAGCATTTAAACCAAACAAAGAAGGAATAATAGACAGATCGAATGGAAAATAAAAGCAATGGTATCAATCATTTATTGACCTTAAATCAGCATTTGACATTATGAAAATGTCATCAGAAACTTGGAGGATTTTAAATAATATATGAAAAAAATAATGGCATAATTTCAATAAATGAAGAAAGATCCAACGAAGTTGAAATGAAAGGAGGTATAAAATAAGAGGTTGGCCATCGCCATTATCATGAGAAGAATGCTAAAGAACACCAAGGCAAGATCACAAAAAAACAGTTGAATAAAAATATCTAACACTACTAAGGGTAGATAATCTTCTGTATGCATAGCAGACACTCTTGCAAAGACGAAACAGTTGGTAACAAGTGTAACAACTATATGCACAGAAGAAAAAGAGAAAATAAAAATGGAGATCAACATAACTTCCTGGAAAGTGTCATAAAGAATGACATTAAAATTTCAAGAAAATAAGCAACGAGGACATTTTATGCACTTCACAAGTAACTATTCGAAAAAAAGAACACGAAGAAAAGCTAAAATTAACCGGATATGATTTGGAAGAATCATCAACGATACTTTAGACAAGTGAGTTGATATGGCACATAACAAATAAAACAGCAACATAAATAAAATAGATATGAGATTTTTAAGGGCGATAATGGATATTACAAAATGGGACAGGTTACGGTAACAGAATATAAGAGATCAATTGCAACAAGAATCAAGACGAACTAAGAGATAGATCGCCAAGATGGTATGGACATACAGTCGGAACAAAGACAGATGGACTAGAATGTTTTAGAATCAGATAGATTGAACAAGAAGGAAAGCGAAAGGTCCAGGAAAACATCTGAAAATAGTAGAAATGGGAAAAAAGGGTAAAACTCTGAGGTAAATAAGACCTTAGCAATGAAGCATAGAAAATATAATTTAACTCTAAGGTGATGTCGAACAGACATAAAGCAAGTGTCAATGAATGTATAATGTTGCCTTTTTATCGTTGACATATTGTACCGAAGTGATCAACAACACCCTCCAGTGGATGTAAACATATCAAAGTTACAATTAATCTGATCGCAACGCGCATTGCGGCTAGAGCACAGAAAAGCGTTGCACAATAACTCATTTTGGTAATTACGCAGGTTTATCCTGGGGGAAATCAGAGAAAAAATTAAAGGACGCGCACAATCGATAATGAAATGTTGTATTATCGCGAAGCTACCCTTTTTATCTCATGATGAAGGAGTCCCGACGGCGATTTTTGGACAAAATCTGTAATAAAATCTTTAGGTCACGTTTACGGGGATGATTTAAATTGGATCGAGCGTTCTTTATCGAACGCATAATACGAAAATTACGGGTCGTTGGAGGCCACCCCTCGCGCGTAAGTGGCAGAAGCAACAGAAACTGGGGCGCAGAGCCACCCTTCTCTCGAGAAAAGGGCATTTAAGTCTATTTGTCTTTCGAAATTATCCAGTTGTCACATTTTCTGAATAATAAAACTAAAGAATCTAAACATGTATACCCCATTCGGGTGAGTTATGGGCCGGTGCTGCGCCCCATTTCACCCGTTTTAGTGCGCGACCAGTTGACACCTATAAATTCGCCGACGCTTTGACGTTTTGCATTATTGGAGATTAAAACTTGTCGGGAGTTGCTATTCAGGGCCAGCAGCAAAGATATTATTTGCAGATTACGCGTGAGTTATGTCCTTTAACAGCAGTTTAATAACGTTCTGTCTTAGTGGGGGCGACCATTATGGAATCGTTTGAAAGGATCGGTCAACGGTCACCACAGGCTTCAAAGGGTAATTAGAAAAAGATACATGTGCAGGGTGATTACAGCGACCGTATATTTGGCTAAACGGACCATGGCGAAATTAAAGCGATGGCAGGAACAAAACGCGCCTTAAGGGCGCAGTGACGCGCTGCAACCTCAAAGCCGCCGCCGGGAAGCCGTTTTCTGCAAATACGTGGAAATGGCAAACATACCCATGTAAATTAATTTAACTAATCTAAACTCCGTTTAGACCTCGCATGACAGTATCCTCTCGGGGATTGCGTGATTTTGTCGGAGTTCCCTAATCCACTAAAAGGAAACTGCATTATTTTTGGAGGCTTCCTCCAGCAAACACTTATCTGCAAAGGTATGGATCTTGCTTATTGCATATAGGATTAGGGTAATTTCTTGGGTATTGACGTTTATTACATCAGAATACAAAACTCCACTGAATCACATAATTAAAAGGGAGGTCGTATTTAAGACACATTTCGAACACTGCTTTGAACAATATATGAAGGTCATAAAATCGTGTAAATGAATAACCGTTTGGCAAGTAAAGTAGCAATTTGGAAAGATACGAGGAAAAATTGTAGTAATGTTATAGTTGTTCTAGTTTCCACCAGACAAATTAATCATCGACAATGAGAAATATGTGCGCGCCCAATTTCAGTATTGCAACTTACCATATTTCGTGATTTCTGAACTAGTTTATCTGACCTTTAAATACGCGCAACTGCATCTAATTTTACAAATAAGGACTATAGAATAAATTTAAAAACTGTATTAAAATAACATTTATGAAAACATATTGAAGAGAGTCAACCTTGCAGCAGCTGTGACCGCAACAAAAAAGAGTAATAAAACAATCCCTAAGAATTCTACCTGTTTGCTACGTCATGTTGCCGATAGGCAAAATCGCTAGCAGATCTTTGCTTTGACGAAATTCCATAAGGAAAAACAAACGGTGCAGAGGCATTAAGCCCTTACTGGGCCCCGTAACAATGATAGGCCCCAAAACTTATTACTAAAGACACACATATCAAATCGGTGGTAACTTACGCATACAAACTCTTAATGTAGTATCTATGGCTTATTTGAAGTTTACAATAAATTGCATATGCAATGCAAACAAGTTTACCTTAGCTAGGTAGCGTAGAATTTAAAATTGGTAGATTTAATAGTCGCTGCGGGCAGTAAGCGTCAGGTTATATACGATGTTTTTTTGTACTTCGTTAGAAATAATGATCAACGATAGTTGGGACATTAGCTGCTGGCATCGGCGTCAATCTACATACTGAAAACGAGGTGTTTATCTAGGGCTGCGTCGGAATGATACCAGGATCTATTTAAATATACCCAAATTGAGGCAGATCTGAAATTCCGCGATACCCAATGCAAGACGGGATCAGATTCTCAGACTAGTAGGCTGCGGTTTGGAAACTACGAATATTCGACAATTGTCGTAATTTTCTGAAATTGACACAGCAAAGGGTTTCTCAAGGAATTTGTGTACGGGTATACGGCGATAAGATAATTGACTAAATAAACTACTTTCATTTTCTTATAATGCAAAATATCGTATAATAGGAAAGCTTGTCATTATTTTTTCTTTATTTTGATGATTCTGTCCTTAACGAGAGTAGAATGTGAAGTCCACTTTTTCTAGTTTCGTTTCTATTATTAAAACATAAATTTTAAAAATATATATGCAAGGATTACAAGGGAACCTTTTGCCGAAAACAACAATGACATTTTATAAGTTGTTGTACATACCTGGTTCATTATATGACACTCATAACTGAACAATAAAGCAAAACAGAAAAGGATTAATAAAATGTGTAAGGTCGACAGCAGGGTACTGTTCAAAGAACAGAAAAAGTAATAGGAAGATATATAAGAAAAAGGCAAACGAGAACAATCGATGCAGCATTTACAAAAAAAATGTAGGTAAGGGCTACCTAAAATGTTTTGTAGATACTGGACAAAATATTTCAGATATCTCAAACGGTGATACAGGGGGAACTCCCTTCTACGAAATGTACCAACTTTAACAGCGCCCAAATAGCTCAGAATGAAAAGTGGGTCCGAGACTGAAAAAAGAGGCTCGCTTGCAATAGTCAAAACAATTGCACCTAGAAAGACACGGGAACAAATTGTTGTTACTTTTATGGGCGCAACATGCTGTTTGCGCCGCTAATGTAATTGAACCAAGAAAATGCTCCTGCGTGTTGGAATTTGTGCCTGTTTAGTTCAAGATTTGGACCTACTTTATATCGTAAGAAATCTTATCTCATTGCAAAATTACGTGAAACTGCACTTCGCCTCACAAATGAAACTCATATAATAAATGTAAGAACTCTGTTAAAAGAACGTTCATAAAAAAGACATTTCACCTGGCATCAGCATCAAACAACAATAGCAAAACATTCCTAATAATTCTATCTGCTCATGACGCCACGTCGCGCGATACGCAACCATTCCAGATGTTCGCCTGTGATACAGTTCCACTGGGGAAATCAATAACTTTTAACGGGGAAACGCCTCAGAACGTATTTCACAAATGCATTACTTATTACGTATACAAAATTGGCGATAATTCTTATGCTATTCTCAACTAATAAAACATTAAAATTATCTTGGTGCACCGGGTGAACGGCAGTAATGAAAAAATTATAACGGTCAAGCACTGATTTTTTGGCTGGAAATGAAGGCTAGCGGCCCTTTTGTCGAGAATTGCGGGTTTGCGGTAGCTGATGGCCAGGGTTCGGTTTAAAACAAAACGGGATAGTTCGAAGGTAACCACGGGGGAAACCGGCGTCAATCTACACTATATAAGAGGAGCCACCTCTCAGCGCTGCATCGGCTTATCGATTAAAGAATGGATATCGGCGGCATAAAACACACCGGCAACTGGATGATTCTCTAGAGTTGCGTCGAGATACAGAGCGTCGATATACAAAGCGTCGATATACAGTGTCGGCGAGGCAAAACGACGGTTTCTTCGTACATTTTTGATCAGACATCAATAAGAATTACCAAGGCACTCACACAACACGGAATCAGAATTTCTGATTGTTAGACTACGGTTTAGGAAGCTAAGTATATTCGACAGTCGGCAAAATTTACGGAATTAAAACAATCACGCCTAATCGCTTTGCTTGACGCTAACTGTTAACTGATCTACAAAGCCTAGCGCAAGAAGAAATTCGAAGAAACGAATTACCGGCCAGCTCTTAGTTGTAAATAAAAATCAGTGGCGGTGTCACTTCTCAAACTGGAGTATCAATGGTAAAGTAAATGAGAAAAGACTAATAAAAGACCTTGTCACTTATTTGTTCCTAAAAGTTACATTAATGTGAAACTTGGATATTTGCTACTGTTTCTCCTATATAGTATAGCTGTAATACCTTTTTCTACTGTTTCCTTCGACATATAGTAGGCTATTCCTTACAATCATACCTTGTAGGAATAGAAAGTTTTCCAAACTATCGTTTAAGTATTGCTTTTGCATGCTTTCTGCCAATAGCTATCCGCAACTCCGGCTAAAACCACCGACAACTCTAAAGGGCTGATATATTTGCATCGTGATTCTCTACAAATTATCCTGCTATCAAAGGCTGTAATAAGACGGTTGTTGAGTCCCTCCGCCGGGATTTTAAATTCAAATAAACACATAGGTATTAATATTTAGGGTACACACATAAAAACTAATAAATAAAACAACAAACATAGGATATAACTCTAGATTGAAATGCTATTAAACAAAAGCGTTAACAAAGAATAAATAACTTCTGTTTGCCGGCGTCGCGATTCCTTATGTTAAAACCGCAGCGAAATTTTTGTCTATGAAGCGCATTTCTTCGCGCTCTTAAAAGCTAGACAATACAAATTAAATCAAACAAAAATCTACCCCTGGAAGGACTGGTTTTTTGGAAATACTCCACGAATACTGCTGCAGGAAGTAGTTGACTGCTAATGTCGCATTTCGGACGATTGACGTTGCCACACAATGTAAACCATAGAAACATCTTGAAAACACTTTTGGAGGTATCTCAATGTGTACACACTTGTACACGTACACGTACTTGTACACAATAAAAATTGCGTTTACTTGTGCGTAAACACTGGTTTGTGCCACAAGCACTTACTGAAGCAATTTAAAACTGCGAAGTTTACAAACAGATTTATTTAATTCATCGCGAGCACAATTAACTGGGGGGCCGCTCACAGACAGACAGCTTTGGGCTACGCCCGCTGGCTACTAAATTTAAGTTTCCCGAGAACCAGCCTTGAAATTCGCCCACGGCATACAGGCGTATTTGCACGTGTTGTTATTCCAAATTATATTAACAATGATAAAGCATAAAAATACAATCTGGCTATATTTGTAAATATGAAAGTAAGCAATTCAGACAAGAGCCACAACACATTATTGCCATTTTTGCTTTTTCAATTATTGAATAGTGTTATTGCCATGATAGGTACTTAATAGTACTCTCTCTTTTGTCTCAAACTTGACATTATTGTTATTCAAAGTAAGTAAGTTTATTTATATTAGTAAAGAGGAATAACGAGGAGAGACAAAATAGTACAAACTGGTAAATATGGGTTTTAGTTATCGAAAATGCCCGATTAACTGACATACGGGTTGGCCCAGTGATGTGTGTTAAATTTTCAGATATTTCTGTACTGAAAATATCATAGCGGCTAATGAGACTGATTTTACAGGCATAGACATCGGTTATTGACACATAAGGAATAAAACTCGAAATAATAATTTAGCAAATAGTTAGAAGTAGATTGGATAAAGCCAATATGAAAAATACGGAAGCTTTCAGATTATTTAGGCAAATAATGATGCTTGGTAGCGAACTTTAAACACTGATTGATTGCAAGATTTTCTGCGTTTACAGCTCGTCAAAGTTTTTTATTTCCAACCAATCGGCACTCGAGATCAGCTGTCATACACAGCTACACCACGGCAAGACTGTGTCCTACATAGATGTAATGATACCCTTGGGTACACAAGTCGCATCAGCTGTATGAGCTTTCTATAAATCGCATAAAGAATGTGCTGGCACTGTTTCATAAATTACACACAGACTTCAGGGGCGGTGACAACAAATTATTTATACCACCAACAGCAAATTCGATATTCTGCCCTCACGTGCTTTTTACTATGCTCATGAGAGGCGAAAATCCGCAAGATCTGCTGGGGAAATTTATAGACCAGGAGGACAAACTCGCCGTAACAAGCAATCGAGTGTTTTAATAAATAACAAAGTTTTGAGCGAGCATTTGTTGTTGCTTTAAACATCAAAGAGCAGGCAAATAAATGCATGCTTTCAGAATTTGCTTCAGCTGGCAGTTAAAGACTAATTTTATAACTGAATCGAAGCTTCCCGCACCAAGCGGCTTAAAGAACAACTTTCTAAGTAGCTCCAATTAAACACAAGCCCAAATTGATGCTTTTAAAGCAATCTGCTTATTGTTGGGTAATTATTTTGAGTAGCAATAAAATTTAACTCGTTGGCGAATTTTGCTTTTCCACAAACATGTTAAAAATTTGTCAAAACTAAATCATTTAAAATGCAGGGGCGAATGTAATAGAACATTCCTTAATATTTTCTCATTTTTGAACTGGCTGCAGTTCAGTAATGGAAATTTCGGTAAATGGAAATCAATCATTGCGTAAGTACCCAATAGTAAAACTACAATTTTCAGGTAAGAAAAATGAAATAAGCTAGTCGAGTATGGTTTCAAACCGATCGCTTTTTAAATTTTAGTATAAACAGATCTCGTCGTCAGCTTTAAAATCATACTACGCACAGTCGTTTAGCGCTGACGGTTGACGAGATAGACTTAGCCGAGCGCGGCGGCATATCTACAAATATTGCATCGTCTCCCCCGCGCACGAGGAGCGAGGAAAACGTCGCTAGCACGATGTATTGCATAGTGAGAGAATTGGATTCTATTCTGTTTACGAATATGCTAACACGATTACTGTTCGGTTTGTATTTTTAACGATATAACAATATATACAGGGTGCCCGGATTTCGTAGGGACAGCATGGGTAACTTTTGTATTTGAAGAGATAGAGAGATGGTTAAATTAGAAAAAAGGTGCAGGTTTGAGAGTTCATTAAGAATACATCTTCAAATTTTACTTGTCATGGCCCACTTGTCTAAAATTAAAAAAAACTAAATATTCTCATTTCTTTTATATGCAGTAACTTTTTTGTTACTTAAGATATTGAGATGCGATTTGAACTAATTTGCATGGTAATTTAAATACTTTTATTGGCACTTAATAAAACCAATTTTATTTGTGTAGTAGTAATAAAAAAGTTACGGCATATAAAATAAATGAGAATATTTAGTTTTTTTTTTAATTTTAGACAAGTGGGCCATGACAAGTAAAATTTGAAGATGGATTCTTAATGAGCTCTCAAACCTGCACCTTTTGCTAATTTAACAATCTTTCTATCTCTTCAAATACAAAAGTTACTTATGTTGTCCCTACGAAATTCGGGCACCCTGTATAGTATACCTACTATTATAAGAGTTAGACGTAGTTCTACGTCAAAGCGATTATATATTACTGAATAAAGTATAAACTAAAGGCAGCTATGGGATGGATATATCTGGAAAGAACTAGAAGAAATTTCTTGAAAGGACGCGACAGCCGGGTGTGAGAGCGAGGATACGGAAGCTCTAACCTTCCGCCTTGCAGGCCAAGCTCCTTCATGGGGTGTTAGTGCCTCACCATTATTATTACTTAGTAGTACAATAAGTAGGAGAAACCTGCAGAAAAAGCTTGGTGTATAAGATATGTAAATACTTGTTCTCTGAATGTTATTTTTGGCAGTGGTCTATTCTGATCTGTTTTTCGGACTTTTTCCACTGTCTAGAGTGTAAATCACACAACGTTTCGAGAGTTTTGATCTACTCCCGTCTTCAGGTGTTCCTTGTTAGTCCTGAGAAGAACTGATATTACACGTTTTTCAACGTAAATTTGTGCTTCCCCCGGG
Source organism: Agriotes lineatus (assembly GCA_940337035.1). NCBI lineage: Eukaryota > Metazoa > Arthropoda > Insecta > Coleoptera > Elateridae > Agriotes > Agriotes lineatus. The sequence goes on from CALNHX010009854.1 coordinate 13,181, forward strand.
GTTTGAACCCGGTACGGCTGATCGCTGTGATTACTACTCTGCCACTCTAACCACTAGGCCACCAGGGCGGTTATATATTTTAATTGTAAACCCCGAGGGAGGCACAAATTTACGTTGAAAAACGTACAATATCAGTCCTTCTCAGGACTAACCAGGAACACCTGAAGACGGAAGTAGATCAAAACTCCCGAAACGTTGTGTGATTTACACCCTAGACAGTGGAAAAAGTCCGAAAAGCATATCATGTAAATACTTGCAATAGTAATTAGTAGGAAGACAGAAAACAGAACTTCTTAATAAACGGGGTTTTACATAATGAGGCAGTGAAGATGAAAGATCGTCAAATTGAAAAATATTGCATAAGCTACACTCAAAGTTGACGCTCTCAGGAGATACTTACACCCGTATGCATAGTCGTTCTCCAGCGGATCGCCGGCGCGTTTTCCGTCAGTTTTGACAGAAACTGACACAAAATCTAACCTGCTAACCTCGAATTTGGCATAGACGTACAGTGCCACCAGCATACTATTCATAACGAAACTTCGGCGAGTCGCCGGCGAGCCGCTGTCGAACGACTATGCATACGGGTGTTAAAGTTTTAAATGGAAACATAATAGTAGCAAATAGAATAGTTATTAAAATCATAGATATGGAAGTAGCAATAACCGACAAAGGAAAGGTTAACCTGGCACGTTGTTAGATATAATTTTTTAAACCTTTATATATCGTAAAGCTACGAGAGTATACTTGAGGAACCGCCAGCTAAGCTCAGTGAGAACGGCGTATGGTTCTTTATAAGATGGCGTTATCAACAATCATGAGTGCCAACAAATGATTAGCATTACTTACAACAAGTATATTCAGATAAGTCTAGAACTTCTAAACTCAAACAAATCGCAGCAGCTAATTGTACCATATCTAAAATACAGAAGGTAGGAGCAACGAAATCAGATAATTAATAACATAAACAGTGCATTTAATTTATTAAGCAAACGCTGCATAGAATATCCAGTACAACAGGTCCTAAAAGCATTACTTAAGCAGAAGGTGCATTCCCAAACACCATGCTATACTAGTAATTAACCACAACACAATTAGCACTTAAAGGTTAAGCAAATTCTCTAATTCATTCTGCCCTAACTCTTGAATGCTTGTACGGCGAATATCATTAACCAAATTTAGGGTCGACCGAGTTCTGAAAGAAACCAACCAGATGCGTCTACTGAAACAGCACTACACGCAGGTCAGAACACTACGCCAAGAAGGTATAATTCTGATGGGGCTGCAGCGACGCAGTTCACTAGGTCGTAATTAGTTATCTGAGAGATCAAACTTCTGCAGTGGATGGTTAAATAACCTCCAAGCGGGCTGTCGCAGCTATTCTGGCTGCAGGTCGCTGACACATGGAGAAATCACCAGGTCGCAAGGAAAATATGGTTTCAACGCGAATTACTCACACGATGTGAATCAGAGTGAATCGGTAAATCTTAGCATCGCCTGCGAAAAGCTAGAAACTTATGTAATCAATGGAAATACAAAACGCTATTAAAACCAAATCAATTAAGCACTCACCCTGAAAAACGGGCTTTTTATGGCGAGGATGGCCAACAACTTGTAATGAATGGTTCGCCTAATAGACGTGAACTTTATATGTCCCAAAATACGTGTCCCAGGCGCAAAATCCACAGCAACGCAAAGCTTTCATGAAGAATCTCTTCAAGTAGCGGAAGCTTGGAGCACGAAAATTATATACAAGTCGTCAAACTAATCCCAGGCAAGCAAAAATAACGCTATTCGAGCTGCAACAAGTCACTTCTTATGTCGAAAAGCCGAAACAAGAGACGCCTGCATGGCAAGATAAATATTTCAACGTATAACCAAATACACAAGCGTTGCCAGAAGAACCCAACGAAGTTCACCGGTATTGCAGATAACAACTATCGGCGCAATACTGCAGACGGCGGTTAAAAAATTGTTCACACGAGTAAGGACCACAGTTAAAGATGCGTTCACCTGACTAAATCTATGCACCAAAATAAATTCCAACGCTAACTACGCTTTTTACGAGTAACAACGAATATACAAGGAGCATAGATATTTAAGTACTAAAATATAAAAGAAGTAAACATCGAAAAGCAAGAAAAATCCGATATGGCAGAAAAGTACCAACAAGCAATTTAAAATACACCAAACATAACAAAAGTACAAAAGGATCACACCGAAATTAAAAGAGAAAAACAACAAGGTGAAGATCTGTATGGAGGCTGAATGGGTTATGGTGGCAGACGATCTTGTTAATATGTTATTAGTGTATATGTCTTCACCAACCTTTTCACAGCTTTTTTGCTGTGTTTTTTATTTAATTGCTAAAGTATTTTTTCCTTGTTTGTTTGCTACAGCTTTGAAGAATTTATATTCGTCAAAATTTGTATTTTTTTTTGTTTTTCTGCTGAAAGTGTTTTGAATTGCTTGCTTTTAATGAACATGAGAGTATCAGGAATTGGCAATATACAGAAGACCCAATTTATTTGGCACACAAATGTAGAAATAATGGTAAAGTGGACTCAGGGCATATACCGAATATTTGCAAAAAGACAAAGATTTTTAAAAATCATAGAAATTAAGAAAAACCCATTCCGAAGATGCCAGTCTGAAGAAGCCTGTAGAATAAACAATCAGAAAAAAAGGTTGCATTTTTAAAAGAAGGTTAAGGTAACCAGAAACTACCATATCCCATAACAAGGCTGTTTGCAGTATTATTTGAAGCATTTTGCAATCCCTTCTTCAGAAACATCTCATACCGTTAGGGGCCGTCGAACAGTAGAGCAACTTCTATTTTTAAAATTGCAACGCGAAACAGACCTTATGTTATTTTACTGTACCACCATCCTATATTTTCAGTACTTATGTACTTTCTATACCCAAGACGTTTTTGATCGTAAATTGTTACATCTTTATTTTCTAGCTTCGTAGTCGAAAAGTGAAAAATGACAAAAGCTGATAATAGATATACGTGCAATCCCTTTACCGCAAAACTTACAAGCGCTCTACCTTCAGGTATTACATCAGCTGTCAACATGTTGCACAAAGAATCTTGATAATTAACAAGAGTAATATCTAACTCTTACGCTACCTACCCTTAATTCGAACCTTGCCAAAAAAATTTTGGTCATACTTCATGTTTCTAATTATAATGTAAGAACGCCCCCCTCCTCTTCTTTTTTTCTGCCCAATATCAACATACTCCCTCCATCGCAACCGATGCGACGTGCGGTAAATCTCTCGTCCAGCTCAGCTTCGCTGCCACCAAACGTCTTCGGCCAGACCTCTGTGCTTTGCATTCAGTGGGCATTCAAACAACACCTGTTCCACGGTATGCGAGCTCTCGCCATAGTCGCATGCGTCGTCGGCCTTCTCGATCCGCACCACAGGAGCGAAACTGCCCATGGCGATCACTAGCTGATCCTGCAAACAACACCTTTTGCTCAGTATGCGAGCTCTCGTCATATTCGCATGCGCCGTCGGCCTTCTCCATTCGCACCACACGAGCGAAACTTTCCATGGTCGATCACTAGCTGATCATTCGCCTTTCCAGGTTTTGGGTACGAAATCTAACCAGATGACACCGTCGTCCGCTGCAGCCTCCTTTGCCAACTCATCCACGCCATCCTTCCGGCATTGCCTTCACTTTGTAGAATCGAACTCTTTCTAAAAAAGTACATGGCCGCCCACCACGCCTCTGCTTGGAGCTACATGAGTACGCACATATCATGTAATGCCATAAGCGAAGATCTGTTAGCTGTCCAAAAAAACTCTCTGACTACTAGTGAAATGGTCTAAGGTGCCATTCGAATGAATACCAACTCACATTAGAAGATGTAGATTCGGTTGATTATCCCTGCGACTGCTCTTTGTAGCTTTTACTCCTGGACGAAGGCGACAGACGCGGTTACCACCCTGCCGTCCTTCTTACGCGAGCCGTCTATGTAACAGCACATCTCATTCGCGTCCCACCAACCGCACTTAATAACAAAGACACTACTATGATTGAAATAGAATAGCTACATAGCTACGAATGAAACGTTTTACGCTTTTTAAATGCCCCTATTTAAACTGGACAATACGCAATTTAACCGTTTTTATCTTAAATTTCAGTTTTAGTTCTCAATTAGTTAACAATTTCGCATAGATACCAACAGAATGTTAAGTAGACTTTCCACTGTTCCAAATTGTTATTTCTTTGAAAACTATAATACCAGCCTTGCACCAAAGACACTTTTGCTAGTACATCAACGTGTTTAATGTAGCTCTTCCAATTGTAAGTTGTTTTATTAGTTTATCAAATATTGCACCCATATTGTTGCCGTCAATCGTCTCTAAATGTGGTTTTAGAAAAACTAAATTAAGCTCTTATTAATCAGTTTTGAAGAGTTGTTTATGCTCAGCGACTTCGAAAAAATTTGATATTGACCGCAAAATGCGTTAGTGCCGGGAAGCATGAATTATTAAATCCCATTTATATTATGCCCAAAAACTCTTATATGGTATCATAAAACTCGGTTACATTTATATAAGCGAATTTTAAGCCCATTCCCAGTTGCGAAATGCCGGAATATTCCAGACGAAAGGGCCAAAGCACCAAACATGAAAACAGACATTTATTAAGGATATTTACAGCGAGAGCGGGCCTTAAATTGTAGGGGGCGTATTAACGCAAAATATTTTGAGCCGATCTATAAATAATCGCGCCCTGGCGAGGACTGTTGGGGTGCGTTTGGGGGTTTCTCGAGGTGGCTGCGGAGAGGCAGCAATTGTAGTACCTTAAGCAACCATTTGTAAGCAAATACGCAGCCTAAACGAAATTTACTGCACTCGGTGACATAGGACCAAGTTGCAACCGTGAGGGATCTCGTAAGGGTGCCAGCGGCGTAGATGTTGGTGGGCGAAATCCTAACATAACTATAAGTAAACTACCTAGTGTTTGCCTATGTAGTTTTTGGTACGACATTTAAAGTTGCCAGAACGACCAAATCGGAAAAATGGCCAATGAAAAGCCATTAGGTTTAAAAATAAGCCAGGCACAGCCAACATTACGCGAATAAATAAAATAAATGCGTCACCAATCCACCAAGTATGCTCTACCCTAAGTATAATTGACAAGAGAAAAGAATAAAGCCTAAAAGGAAAGCGCAGAACCGACTGGATATAGTCAACTAGCAATGAGAGCAACATGCTTAAGTCTTAGGGTGCCAGAACGGATTCGATCCCAGGCGACTTTACCGGGATTTTATGTCTCTTACGCTCTCCGGATACAACGCTAACACCTGTGGTAATCGATACCGCTTAATAAGGGAGCTCTTTCTCATTTTCGACGAGCAAGGCTAACCATACTCCCGGATTACGCACAAAAAGGGCTTACAGAACCACAGCTTTATGCAATTAAACAATCCACAGACTTATAATAAGAGGAAGAAGAAGCATTGAAAACTTATGGAAAGTAAGCCCAGCAACATATATAGGCTATTATCAAAAATTGCGAATGGATGAAGAAAAGCACTTGAAACAAATACCATAACATCGGAGAGACACTACCCCAAATCATACGAGTGATAAAACGATCCACCATGACTCCCACAAATACATCCACACTGAAGCCACAACACGCAACCAATCAATCAACACAACGAAATGAAGAGAAGGAACAACAAAGAAGCGTTGAAAACAATCTAGCAATAATAATTACACGAATTAAACCTACCAAGGTAAAAAAAACGACTCACAGAAGATACCGATAGTAGGCACAACAAAAACATTGTCGCTGACACATTGGACCTTATTTCTTTAAAACGTTGAAGCGGTTAAGTCATACTTAGCTACTAATGTGTTGGTTTATAATTATGGGTTATTAATAACTGCACCCGCCTGTTTGATTTAAGATATCATACTATTTTGGCAGTAATGCCATCTACAGGCCATTTGGAAACTCAGGTATGCACTGTTATTTTTACTTTGAGGAGGGCTGGTGTTTGCTGCATTTTATTTTTAGCCTTTCTTTTCTTTCCGTTTTTTATGTAACCCCAATTTTCACTGCGTTACCGTTGATGGACTTTTAACAATTTGTAAATGCCGAATGAGCCTTAGATTGATGTCCAGCATCTATTGAGCTACGGGTCGCACGCTGGGTAAAATCATAGCATCTGGTGGCACGGACCGTTCTAGTTTGATCTATTATGTCTTCCACACTCGCACGGTGCGTTGTAAATACAGTTCTTGGAACTCTGGTATGCGTCATCATGCCTCTCAGAGTTGTAGTAGATTTGAAGGCAGTTCTTACGTTGAATCTGTTTTCAGTTATCAGTTTGTTGGCAGCTTCTCCAATGTATGGTATTACGGCCGTGGTTGTCGGCTCCGTTTTCTCATCCTCAGCCAGTGTTGTATTTCTGTCCATCTCTTCTCAAGTTTGGTCATAGTTCTTTTTAGGTATCCGTTAGCTTGCAGCGTTTCTGTAATAATCTCAATTTTCCACTTAAGGTCTTCTTCTTCCGAGCATATGGTCTGAATCACAGTATAATTATCTTCCCGTATGGGTTAGTTTTCGATATACCTCTATTTGTACAGTATCGTCATTCTTCTGGAGTAGTACGTCTAAGAATGGGAGTTTGTTTTCCGTTTCTATCTCCATCGTAAACTTAATTGATCGAGCTTGATTATTGAAATGTTCCAGGGAGCCGCCCAGCATCTCTCTTTCATGGGGCCATATTAAGAACGTACATAGGCTACTGCTCATATACCGGCAATGTATATATAAGTTTATAACTAAAATATATGGCCGTACTGGTGGCTTAGTGGTAAGAGTGACAGACACGTAATCAGTGGTCTCGCGTTCAAACCCTGGGGTGGGCCGAACGTATGTGAAAAAACGTACAAAAATCAGTCCTTCTCAGGACTAACCAGGCATTCATTCACTTGTTCGATATAGTTTTCGCTTTCTGTACATAGAGGTGTAGCAGACTTAGCAATTAAAGCAGAAAATTCGTAATACATACCTCGAATAATGTTAACATCCGCAAATTGTTGGCATGTGTGCTCACGGTCTGGGAAAGCACGAGGTTAAAACTTACCAAATTCAGTTGGGCAGCTTTAATTGCTTTAGCGTTGTTTCTGCCAATTTATATTTTTATACGTTTGGAATATTAAATTAGTTTTGTTAGTTTACCGTATTTTATTTATTTGCGTGTAAGGGAAGCAACAAGCTAAAGAGACGGCGGGACAATCTTTTTTTTTTATTAATTTATTCCCTCACTTCAAATTCCATTCTGTCTTCTCTCTAGCAATTGTGCTTATTTTTCTTCTGTACACAAACTATTCTCTTAGCTTTTTGGAGGTCTCTCTGATAATCCAGACTTTTACGGTTTGTCATCTACCTCTGCTTTTGTTAATCTTCAGATATAATATTTTTCTTCTTTGAATCACAGAGTGTCCTGGAGTCTTGGCCAGTAAGGGTGTTTGAAATATTCATTCCTTTGTTACTTTAACCCATACAGGCAACGGGACAGCTGTTTTTTCAAATAAATTTATTCTTTCACTTCAAATGCCATTTTGTTTTCTCGATGCCAATTGTGCTTATTCTTCTTCTACTCACGTGGAGTTAGTTTTATTTACTTTCTTGGGACTGTGAGGGCAAGCTATCCTCTTAGCTTTTGGAGGTCTAAGTGGTAGTCCATACGGTGTCTCATCTATTGCTGATTTTGTCAATCTTCAGATATTCACATGCAGTGTTTTGGTTAATAGTAAAAGTGTTTGAAATATTCATTCTTTTGTTACTTTGATTTATACATGCAAGCAACGGGATAGTGGTTTCTTCCTTAATAAATTTATTAGTTTACTTCAATTACTCACTCTACCAATTTTACTTATTCTTCCTCTAAGTACGTAGATTTAGCCTGTATTTTACTGACTTTCTTGGAATAGAAATAATCAACTAACCTCTTAAATTGTGGACCTTTCGGTTTCCCATTTAGTGCTACGTTTGTCAATCTTCCAATATTCATATTCTTCTTCTTTGTTGTTCCAATCATACAGTGTCTTGGACGCTAGTTTGATTTGATGAAGTATTCTCCGTTACCTTGCAAACAGGACAGTGGTTTTTCGCTCACATCAAATACTTTATAACGTTCTTCCTATCAATGGAACTTCTTTTTTTTCAAATACGCCAAGTTAATCCTGGATTTTACTAACTATTTTCTAACTATAAAGCTAACTACCCTTATAACCTGTTAGGGGCCTTCCTCGTAGTCTAGACTTTTCTGGTTTCCCATCTATTGCTGCTTCCATCAAAGTTTCAATATTCATCGTATTCCTCTTTGTTGTAGACTTGAAATAATCTTCGTTTTGCTGCTTGAATTTGGAATGGAGGCAACAAGATAGCCCTTTTTACCCTGACAAATGTATTCGTTCACCTCAAATACCCATAGCAGATATGCTTCATCTTCTTCTAAATACGTAAAGCTAGCCTGCGCCTTAGTGGTGTTTTTGAGACAGGGATGCCCAGCTAGTCTCTTAGCTCTTTAGAGGCGTCTGTAGTAGTCTGAAATCTTCTAATTTCTCATTTATTGCTGCTTTTCTAAGTCTTGCGATATTCATATACTTCTTTGTAATTTCAACCATACAGTATATAGATGTTAGTTAGTTTGTATGCAATATTCAGTATTTTGTGGGAATGGTTCATACGCAAAAGCAGCGAGACAGTAGTTTTCCCATAATAAATGCATTCTCTTACCACAAATGCCTCTTAACCTTCTTCTCAGCAATTGTGCTTTTTCTTCTTTTTCTTCTACGTACGTGACCTTAGCTCGCGTTTTACTGACTTTATTATCCTCGTAGCCTTTTAAACTTCCTCTGGCAGTCAAGGCTTTTCCAGTGTCCCTTAATGCTGTTTTTGTCAATTTTTCGAAATTGATATATTTCTACTTGAATGCTAATTAGATTTGGAAGATTTCTTGTTCTGTTCGTACATAGAGACAACAAGACAGCCCCTTTCCCCTGATAAATGTATTCGATAACTTCAAATCCCCTAGGAGCTGTGCTGGTTCTTTCTTTGAATACGGAAATCTATCCTACGTTTTGCTGGCTTGCTTGTAACTAGGATGGTCAGCTACTCCCTTAGCTTCCTAGAGGCCTTCCTGGTAGTCTGGCCTCTTCCAGTTTTCCATCCACTATGCTTTTGACAGTCTTGCGATATCTATTTTTTTTTGACGTCTCCATCATTCAGTGTCTTAGATGCTAGTTTAATTGTTTAAAATATTCATCACTTTGTAGGTTTGGTTCGTACATAGAGACAACGGAACAGTCGTTTCCCCCTAATAAGTGCATTTTCACACCTCAAATACCCCTTACCTTCTTCCCAGTAATTGTGCTTCTTCCTCTTCTAGATAATTGACGTTAGCTTCTTCCTTTTTTGCATAATTGACGTTAGCTTGCATTTTGATGACTTCCTTGAGACATAAATTACTAATTAGGTAATTACCCTTTTTGAAATTTTCTCTGGTAGTCTAGGCTCTTCCAGTTTTCAATCTACTGTTAGTTTTGTCAATCTTTTATATTCATACCCTTTTTGTTTATTGTTCCAATCACACAATATCGAGGATGATACTTAGATTGTTTGAAGATTCTTTGTATTGTTATTTTAATTTATACAGTTGTTTCACCTTAAATACCCGTACGTCTATTTCCTGCCAATGACACTTCTTTTTCTTTTATTTCCGTAAATTTAGCGTGCATTTTACTGAATTTCTGGGCTAGCGATAGCCAACAACCTCTTAGCTTTTTAGAAGTGGACCTGCTAGTCTAGACCGTTTTGGTTTGAAGTCTTTACGGGTTTAGTCGATCTTCCGAAATCCACATTCTTTTTCTTTCTCGTCCCATTCATACAGCGTCTTCGATGTCACTTTCTTCTCTTATATAATCATACGTTTGCACTTTCTTGGAGAGATCTTAGATATTTCAACCACAGCTTTCATGAAGCTCTTTGCGTGCAGCATTGGGAAAACACGCGAGTTGTACATTCATTGCTTGAACGATGTTTTCAAATAGTATTTGATAGCTTGTGTAACATCTGCGAAAGTGATGATGGCTTCTTCTACTTAGTTTACTGTTCTCTAATAGAAATTATTATTACCATAGTTAATTGCGAATGCCTGTTCTACTGTTTAATTTCCATTATCTCTTGCATAAAGCTGAAAGTCCCTTTTACATACAAACATATATGACTACATTATAAGCTCCATATGGAGTCTTGAGTAAGTGTCATTTGCGTAGAACGCAATACTTAAATTAGTTACTCGATTCCTAACCAAGCTGAAGAATACTGGACCAAAACTATCACCTATTTATTTCTCTATGCCGGTCACGTGGTGCAGTCATGTCCCTCCAAATGCTTTTCTTAGGCCCACAAAATAGAAGAAGGCTGAAGCATAAAATTTCATACCTTATCATTAAATCTTGTGGAATATGCATATGGTGGATAATGTGAATATAGGCACTCAAATGAGCTAGAATACGTTATATGGGCTTTGTATGCATTAGACAGAAATAGACAGAAATATGTGATTGGCATCTAGTATCAGCACAATTCAGGTGTTTTGTTTTTAGAAAACACTGAATTCCATAATACCAGATCTTAAGTCATATATGTGTATCTCTGTCTAACTCATACAAAGCCCATAAACTATATTCTAGAACATTTTACTGCCTATGTTCGCATTATCTACTAGCAATCTGTATAGTATCTCTTTTAGATGTCTTCTCTCTACAACATTTCTGCTCTTTGCTCTTGTACACCAATTTTTATATGATTTGGTTAGTTACACCAATAACCGGCTTTAGTATTGAGCCAAGAAGCAAAGTAAATGAGTTATTATTAATCTAGCTTTTTCAAGTAATTTAAGATGTTATCTCTATATCTTCAAACTGCTGTTTGCCCATAAAATAGACAATCCCGTAAACTGTGCGGAAACCAATTAGACTGCAAACCTAGTTTACAATATGTAACAATTACTGTAGACGGGTACCACGCTCAGCATTAATATGGTATCATTAGGTCAAGTTTCAATACACATTTTTTACAAGCAAGGAGTTTTATGCAAGCGTTATGTTTTGCACTTATGCAAATGGTTTCGAATAATAAAACAGGACACCATTTAATTGTATATAAAGCTCTGTACCTTATTTGATTTTTTAATATACTTTTGAACTCTGAAGTGTATTCATTTGTGAAGAAATGCTAAAAATATCTTAAGGGGTCATTACGTTTGGCTACTCCATTCGCTCTTATCCTACAACTCTTCATCCTTTCACAAAGTGTAAACCCTTCAGTAAAATAACCTGACCTTAGTTTTGCAAACTGTTTCTCTTCGAAGAGTCAAAGCTATTTACTAAGCTTGATTTAACCTTTATCTTACGTATTTTTTATTTTTTTATATGGATAAGGTGATCATATTTATACTTAATTATTTATAACCATGTGCTACCTGCTCGTCAATAGTGACACTATTTCCTCTAATATCAATTCTAAATAATTATGATATAATCATATTCGTTTTCTAGTGGCTTTGTTTTCATTTTAGTATATAATACCGTTAATGTGAACCTATTTTGGCAGGTGTTACTGTTCTGATGTCTAATATTTGTGCAGATAATTTATATCTTTATGCTCTAGAGATCGTGTAACTGAGCACAATTGCATTTTTACAAAGTCACAAACATGCATAGTATCTTGAAAGGTTTTTCAAACTGCTTTTCCAATAAATTGAAGAAAATTGAGAGGTATAAATCCCGCTGTAATATTTTAAACATTAATTTTCGATTGTTATTCAAATTCAATGTCTAACGTTGCTGCTAGAATTATAATTCTCGTCTTTGTGGTAGAAGGATCTATCACCCTTAGTTACGCCACTGAGTTTTCTCCCTGCCCGTAGTTTCGGGGATTACGCTGTTAGAGCATGAAATGATTTGCGCTAACCAAAAACGCTTCGTCTTCATTTACTTGATGCCACTTGATTACAGCTCGTTAGTTTGCAATTGCTTCGGTGTAGTTCTGTTTTATTACAGCAAATTTTCGGGAGCGGCGTCTGCTCCCTGCAGTTCATACATCATCGAAAAATCCGGGCGGGTGCCACTCGCCGCTTTTGTTATTAATTTTCTGGCGCTTCGAAGGGTTAGCGTCGGGCCGCGTTGTACCTACACCTTTCGGGCGTAATTCGGCATTCGCCACAACGCGCAATCTAAGTTCGGCCCTCTCTGGGCAATTTAAAGCAATTTAAATGTAGAGATGCGAGGATAAAGCACATTTATATAGCAGTTACGCTCTCGCGCGATGCACGTTTAGCGGCGCGTGTTAGGCGAGATAAATACGATTACACGGGGCCCGGGGCGGAGCCTTGGGGAACACACTCGTCAGTCTGCACTCCAATTACAAGAATTTACATATCAAAAGCGATCTTCAACATTTGCATCTGGCTATACGTTTATTGGATATCCCTCCTAAGGGAACATCAAGGAGTGGAAGTGACAAGAGATTGTGCCAGCGGAAGCATATTTCTTATTGGATTTTAAGACACCTCGCTGGTGGGCTTCTTACGCGGTATTTCTGGAAATAGCGTAAGTAGATGAACGCGGGGAATTGTATTATTTTGCATTATTTACCAGCGTGAAACGGCTGCCTGATCTTGTTGTTTCTTGAAAATCCGAAAAGATGGATTTCCTAATATTTGCAGTAGAAAAACAACATTAGAATTTAATAAGACATTCTGAATACGTGACACGAATTCTAGCATTTGGCAGTGACATTGATTCTGAATAAGTTAAAATAATTGACGAATAAAATATTTCAAATATATAATTCTTGCGGCTTTTCCCTAGTACGAATTTGTGATTCTTATGTATTTTAACTTGTTAACGACAGATTGCCCATTCTCAAATCAGCTTTAGTGCCGCATTACGCTGAAAGAAAACTATTTCTTCATCAGTTTTGTTCTGGAACCATTTAATCAATCTCATTGTATTGTCACATTTTTCCTCAGGAATCAATTAATATGTACTTTTGAAACTCCATGCAATTTGGTGAGGGGGGGGAGGTGAGTCACCTCTTATCCTTACCACTTCTTCTGTTTTTGTATGATGTACGCTTGGAGTCATTCATTTGCACCTGGTTGACTACGCGAGGAGTCTGGATAGTGAAGGTCGTCGGCTAAAGCTGCGGCAATCCATTAACGTACACTTCTTAAGAAGCTCCGATCCGGCAACTACTTGACTGGCAATTCTAGCAATATCAGAGGCTAATGTGTTTGTGCTTATTATGAATAATAAAATTGAATCATTCATGGATAGGAAATTATTTTTGATTGTTATTTTATTTATAGAATTGGACAAACTGACGATATTTAGAAATATAATCTTTCATAGATCTAAAGCGGAAACAAACAATATCTTACTGCATTAGGTCCCCACCGGTTGCGAGTACAAATATGAATATACAGAGACAATATCTCTGCCCGAAAACGAAAATGGAAACGTCACAAAATTACAAAACATCGCCCCAGGCAGCAGGCTCGCGAATTTTCCTAAACATAAGATGAAACGACAGGCTGCGTTACATGTTTTCAAATGTGCAGCCGTCTAAACGCCGCCCCACGGGGCGGCTTCGAGCGCCGAAGGGCGCACTCGCCAGTTTTAACCTAATTAGGGTTTGAAGTAAGAGCATTAGATGCAGGATTGTATGCCTATTAGTAGGTAAGATGTAGTAATGTTCCGCGCCCCGCCGATGTCACCCTCTTTCATTGCTAGTCTGAGCTCGCACCATCATTACGGCGATCCGCTCCCGCGGGACGGGGGCGAGCGGAAGCGGCGTCCCCTAGCAACTTTAAAACTTGTCTAATGCTAAGCTGCATTTGTTCATTTCGGAAAGCCCCTTCACAATTTTCTTGAATTGCCAAATTAGGCGGAAGTGGCTCCGTCGCCACCTCCGGAACCGAACAACGGCCCTTTCAGATAACACACGTAATAATAACTCCCAATTGCCGCCGTTCGGTTGATAAGCGCGCTGAAGGGGTATCACTTCTGCAAGTTCGGCTGCGAATTGCTTTTTAGATTCCCAGAGAAGTTTAGCGCTTCGGTTTTATCACCTTTCTGACTCATTATGCATCGTATTGTTACGATACTTTTGGAGTGCCCCCCGTAGTATTGAACTTCTGCTAGCTGAATTTCTGAACTTGAATATTTATGGTTGGCTTTTGTCAATTTTTGCAAACTTTAAACTAGGTATAATTGGCTATATCTTATTTTTAATTACTCTCCTATAATTATCATGCAGTTTCGTAAGCAATCCCTCGTTTAATTACTTATATTTTGCAAATTAGGTTTATTCTTGCTATATTTCTACAAATATTTGGGTATGGCCGCTAGGCAACCGGTGATACAAATTGTTTTTAACTATTCCATTTGTTGCTAGAGCAATGTTATCTTCTCCTGCAGTCAGACTTGCCTGACTGGTTTTTTGGCTTCTCCTGGCCCAAATTTTTGGTTATCAGTTGACCTGTGGGCTGGGTTTTTGAATTTTTCGGCTTTCTTTTCAAGCTAAACGGTCGTGCTAGTAGGTGTTCCTCTGCAGCTAAGTGCTTCATAGCCCTTTGGTAGGGCTCGCCTCTTCGAATAGATTGTTTGAGGGATCTGGAAGCATTTCTGCGTTATCGTGGATGTTCGTAATGATTATTAGATAGCTACTTACTTGCATCCCTTCGCTTTTGGCGGATCTCCTGGACGCCTACTTTAGCGCGCTCCTCTCGGCTCGACCCCCAGCTGGAGGTAAGACTAGGTCAGTTTCTTCTTAATCGGGAATACATTTGGGTTCTGTGCGTTTTTAGCCAAAAATTCCCGGTGGGAATTAAAACACTCCCCATCTGCTTGAAATCCTTCCTGTCTGGAGCAGGCCTATCCCGTTCGACTGCACCCTGCTGGAATCCAGTTCGATGCACTGGGCCCTAAGATAGTCGCATCGCCTGTGAATGTTGCAACCCTCGTGGGCAACACTGAAGATTGAGCAACTGCTTTACACTCACCTGCAAGTCATTCTGCAGCCTCCACAGCTGGCACTGCCTCCCGCAGCTGCAGCCGCCCTCGTTGCTTCGCTAGCTACGTCCAACAACAGGGGAGCAAACGGAGAGATTAGGTTCTGGTAAACTTTCCTGCAGGCAAGACGTTATTGTAGATAATATGCATTGCGCCTGTTGTACTTTATAATTGAATCATACTGTTTCATGCCGTTAGCACTTCGGGCATGTGATTTAGGTGATAGGTTTCGTGCATCGTTAGTTTAGTAATATTTGGAATTTGTGTAATTAAATGTTAGGGCCGCCGCGCAATGACATGCGGTTACCCCCTGCTACTTGCTGAATTAAGGTCGTAAGGTTTACCTGTGTATTGCTCCGCTTGTGCCTTCGGGTCTCCTAGCCTTATTGACCTGTGTTATCTGAAAAATTTATAGAGCAGAACTTGTAGCTTTGAGCTTCACTTGTGTCCTTTCTGGACGTCGCGTTTACTCACCAGCTTGCATAACACAGCTCGGAAGCCTTAAAGTTTCGCTGTATTCATCACCAAAACAATAGTTAATATTTGCATGTCAAACCTTCGGCGCGAAGTTAGGCACACTTCAGTAGCGTGTCTCGTAAGCCGACTCCGGGAGCGTTGTGGTTATTGTAGATCTCCGTTAACCGAGTAAGGGGCAAATCCAAGCCTTTGCTTTCTTTAGCATATAAATCTACATGCGTACACTTAATGCATTTTTAATTTGGACACCGTCGTTCATGTGTGGCCACGCAAGCGCACGCTGATTCCGCCCTTTAGAAAATTTTGAATATAGATATAGCGTCATTTAGGGCTAACCTTCGGGGTTAAAACGTTAGCCGAGGTGGTCTTGTATTGCTCTGAGCCGGTATACGCAAAATTTTAAACTCGCTCCGCGACTCGCGCTTGATCAATTTATTTTCTTTTTAAATTTAATACTCGCTACGCTCCGTTGTAACCGCACAATGTTTTAATGTGTTAGTTCATAGTCATTGCTGCTCGTGGACTACTATTTGCCCAATACTTATATTTGAATTTGTATATACATTTACTATTGCATGTCTCATACTGTGTGTTCTTTGATGTTGGTAAAAATATTGCCTGCTGTGATATTTGTATTTAGTTTATGTTAGCATTGCACTATAGTACGCACCAAACTCTTTGAAATAAAGCTGTGATATTTTCTTTGGTGGTTGATTTGATTGTTTTCTTTGTGCTGCTGGAAATTGTCCTGACCTTATGTACGGTCCGGCATAAGGATTAGAACTTGAGTCGTGGACCTGGCGCCCTATTTTTTTTTATACTTTTTCAGCATAGCTGGAACCCTGCGACCCTCGCGGCGAGCTAGCCCAATTAGGCCGATAGTTACCAGCCGGCAAAACATCAATTATAACTTTCGCCAAAAGGTAAGGCCGACCGTCTATCTTCCCTTAACAAGAAGATTTTGGCGCCCAACGTGGGGCCTTGAAAGGATTTTTGACTGCGTCGTTATTAGGATACTTGGTGGTACTATAGTGCAAATCGAATTGTTAGGGTGTTAGAATTTATTATTGGCTAGGTGATTTACATTTGGTATTATTTATTGTCGATACTTGTTGGGTATTTACAATTGATTATTGCTAGTTATAGGTTTGTTTATTGCATGCTATTTACAGGTTTTGCTTGGGTTAGTTATAAGCCTAGTTTAAATAAGTTTTTGTGATCATCTTGTCCTGTTGGAACAGCAAGATGGTATTTAAATTAGATGTTAATCGTTTGCTCGTCGATGAACTCGATTATGAGCTTCGAGTTAGAGACATTGCCATTCAGGGCAACGTCCAAGACAAACGTAAATTACTCCGTGCTCGTATGAAGATAGATCTTCTTATGAATGTCACTTTCACTCCCGTGTCTTTTGACGCTACTGAAGAACTTGCGATCTGTGAAGACAAACTTTCTATTTTAGCTGCCGAAATTGATAGTTGCACCTCTAGGAACCTGGACAATGATGCCCAACGATTAGGTACTCGCCTTCTTCATGTTCAAGGTCGGTTAGGTCATATTACAGCAGAACCAGATTCCGCTTCTAGGTTGGAGTCCTTGAAGGATAAATGCGAACAATTAATTGCCGCCTTGGAAGCGAAACTTCAGCTTCACGTTGATACCCAAGCTCGCAATGACACAACAGCTGCACCGAGTGATTCAAGCTCGGAGGACGGTTCAGTAGCTTCGCCCCAGACAACTCATATTCGCCCCCATAGCTCTGTTGTCACTACGTCTCAGGAAGATGCTGCCTTGCCTATTCGTCCTATTGCTAGCTCGGTTACGTGGAGTCATCCTTTGTCCACTTCACAGTTCTTTGCCCCTCAGCCTATTCCTAGTAGCTCAGCCATGCAGCCTGGCATGTACTTGGATTATCCGCCCTTTGCTGATGCTGTCAATCGTCGTTCTTCTGCTGCCGAAGATGTCAACCAGTCTGCGTCGCATAGACACACTTCGACTGCCAACTACTTAGCCATCAACAAATGGAGGATCACCTTCGATGGAGGAAATGGCTTAACTAGCTTTTTAGAGGAAATTGAAGAAACTCGCATAGCTCGAAACGTATCCAAGGATCAACTTTTTGCCGCTGCCATCGAATTGTTCACTGGCAACGCTCGAATTTGGTTTCGTTCCGTTCGCAACACTATACGTTCTTGGGATGAATTGATCATCGCCTTGAAAGCCGCTTTTCTGCCTTGCGACTACGAAACTAGCTTATGGGATGAGATCCGTAGTAGAACCCAAGGACCTGATGAGTCCGTAACGGTCTACGTCGCTGTCATGGAGAACCTTTTTAGTCGCCTTTCTCGTCTACCTGTAGAAATGGAGCGCATAGAGATTATGCGTAGAAACTTGCAACCATACTTACAGGCACAACTGGCTCTCTACTCTCCCACGAGTATCTCGCAACTCAGACAACTTGGAAAACTAATTGAAGATGCTAAGGTGCGTGCTTCGAGGTTCAAGAATCCACCTCCGCCTTATCAAGCCCTTGAACCTGACTTGGCTTATCACAAGCCCCGTTTTGGAGCTAGAGCTGCTGCCATTGAGGAAACTAGTTCCACTCCTAGTCCCTCTGCCGAAGAACAAGTCTGCGAGGTTACAGCTGTTCGACCCTTTGGTGTTTGCTGGAACTGCGGAAAGCCCGATCATCGCATGGCCCAGTGCCCATCACTTCGCAATTCTAGGAAGAAAAACTCTGAAGCTAATATTGTCAAACAGTCACAAACAACGACCGATTTACCTACTGAACATCGCATTCTGCTCGATTTCATCTTAGGTCACGCCAACAAAGATGAGAGGCCCTATCTTCGTGTCTCTATTTATGGCAAGGATCTACTTGGTTTGTTGGACTCCGGCGCAAGCCGTACCATTTTAGGTCGCCAAGGATGGGAAGTATTGAAGGACGTCTGCAAATTAAGCTCTGCTAAATCTACCACCTGCAGCGTCGCCAATGGTGAGAAATGCCATAGTATAGGTACACTTACCGTCCCCATCGTACTGAGAGATCGCGTGAGAACTTTCGAAGTCCTGGTTATTCCTTCACTCCCGCATACATTAATTTTGGGCACCGACTTCTGGAAAAGGATGGCCCTTGTGCCAGATCTTCGCCATGGGGAATGGACCTTCTCCAAAGCCTCGGCTGATGAGCAAATCGCTGCGATCCGTTCAACTGAACACCTCACGAACGACGAACAAGCTGTGCTTGATCAGACTATCAGCGAAGCTTTTTCCTTGATAGGAGATGGTGTAGGATGTACCCATTTAGTGGAACACGTAATCAAGACGGATGCTGAACCAATTAAGCAGCGTTATTATCCGATCTCGCCTGCTTTACAACAGCACGTGAATCAAGAGCTCGACGATATGTTAGAAAAGGGCATTGTGGAACCCTCAACATCCGCATGGTCATCGCCCATCGTTATGATAAAGAAGAAGGATGGTTCCTACCGCTTCTGCGTAGACTATCGGAAGCTCAACAAGGTGAGCCAACCTGATGCCTATCCACTTCCGTACATCAGCAACATCTTGGACAAGTTACGTGATGCACAATACCTGACCACGTTAGATGTCAAGTCAGCTTACTTTCAGGTGCCGGTTTCTGTCGCTAGCCGTCCGCTAACTGCCTTCACTGTCCCTAATCGTGGGTTGTACCAATTTTGTCGCCTCCCGTTCGGCCTTCATACCGCCCCGGCGACTTGGCAACGCCTTATCGACCGAGTTATTGGTGCCGACCTAGAACCTTACGCCTTCACATACTTGGATGACATTATTATCTGCACTCCTACCTTCGAAAAACACCTGGAGGTCTTGAAGGAAGTCATATCTAGGATCGCCAAGGCCGGCCTAACTTTGAACCGGGAAAAATGTCATTTTTGCAAGCCCGAACTGAAGTACCTGGGGTACGTCGTGAACTCCAAAGGTCTACTCGTCGACCCGGAAAAGGTCGAAGCAATCTTGAACATCCCTAACCCCAAGACGGTACCAGAGGTTAGAAGGATATTGGGAATGGCATCGTGGTATCGGCGCTTTGTGCCTAACTTTTCTTCAGTTGTGTCACCTATGACTCGCCTGCTTCGCAAGAACCAGAAGTTTGTTTGGTCTGAGGAATGTCAAACCGCATTTGACACCATTAAAGACTGCCTCGTCTCGGCCCCTGTGCTCTCTTGCCCAGATTTCAGTCGGCCCTTCACCATTCAGACGGACGCCTCTGGTTATGGACTCGGAGCCGTCTTGTCCCAGACGTATCCTGAGGGAGAGAAGGTCGTCTGCTATATAAGCCGTTCACTCACGAAGAATGAGCGGAAGTTCAGCACAACGGAACGTGAATGTCTCGCGGTACTCTTCGCCATCGAAAAACTTCGCCCGTACATCGA
The DNA here is from genome assembly GCA_940337035.1 of Agriotes lineatus. Taxonomy (NCBI): domain Eukaryota; kingdom Metazoa; phylum Arthropoda; class Insecta; order Coleoptera; family Elateridae; genus Agriotes; species Agriotes lineatus. Next base: position 33,196 of record CALNHX010009854.1, read on the forward strand.
GGGAACTAAGTTCGACGTCGTGACCGACCACTACGCCCTCAAGTGGTTGCATAATATTAAAGACCCCATAGGACGCATTGCGCGTTGGGCCATACGCCTACAACAATATAATTTCAATGTTATCCATCGCAAAGGCAAAGACAATGTCGTACCTGACGCTCTATCCAGGTCCGTACCTATTGTCGATGAAGTCACTGAGGACGACGATATTCGAGATCGCTGGTATGCTCGGATGCGCCTAAAAGTCCGAAACGATCCACAGCACTATCCTGCTTGGCGCGAGTCGAATTCGCAACTCTACAAACATGTTAGGAGCCCGTATCCAGAACTCATGCAGGCCAATGAAGATTGGAAGATAGTTCTACCTAAGGACAAACGTTCAGAAGTACTTAGACGTAATCATGATGATCCTACCTCAGGACATCTCGGCGTTTCGAAAACCTTAGGTCGTATAGCTCAGAGGTACTACTGGCCCAAGATGCGAACGGACGTTCTGCGCTACATTCGCAACTGCAAGGTGTGTTCCCGCACTAAGCCTGACCAACGACCACCCGCTGGACATATGGGAGGTCACACAAACATCTCGAAGCCCTGGGAGGTTATCTGTATGGACCTCATAGGACCTCTACCTCGTTCTTCTCGGGGATATCAGTATATACTCGTAGTGGCTGATTGTTTCTCTAAACTTCCTCTTGTATTTCCCCTTCGTAAGGCTACGGCCGCTGCAGTCGTACGTCACGTTGAAGAAAACGTGTTTTTATTGTTTGGCGCTCCGAAGAGAATTATCTGCGACAATGGTGTCCAGTTCAAGAGTCGCGAATTTACTGCCTTGGCTAGGAACTATGGCTGCAGAATAGCGTTTACAGCGTTGTATCACCCTCAGGCAAATCCAACGGAACGCATCAATCGTGTTCTGAAAACAATGCTTACAGCGTACGTGTCCGACAAACAACGTGAGTGGGATAAATACTTACAACAAGTCGCTTGTGCCATAAGAACCTCCAAGCATGATGTCACTGGTCATAGCCCCTACTTTTTGAATTTTGGCCGAGAAATTACACTCGACGGGAATCCGGAAGAAAGACCTGAAGATGAAGGTCCCGAACTTCGTGTCATCAGGGATGAAAACCCCAATATAAGAGCCCAAGCGCTGCAACGATTGTACAAAGAAGTAAAAGTTCGTCTTGCTAGGGCCTACGATCGTTCGAAGGTCTACTACAACCTGCGAAGACGACCTGATGAATATCAGGTAGGCAACTCCGTTTGGAGAAGAAACTTCACGCAATCGGATGCTGCTAACCACTATACTGCTAAATTGGCACCCAAGTTCATTGGACCCTTTATAGTTCATAAGAAATTGTCTCGCTTCATATATCAACTTAAGGATCCAGACGGACGTCTACGCGGGAATTGGCATGCCAAAGACTTGAAGCTCAACAACGCTGTCGACGATAATGATGATTTGGTTTAGTCTACGTCTTTTTGGGTGGCTGGTTTGGGGACGTCGGACGGAATCCTTGGGACCCAACTCACCTTTCCTTTTTCTCGAATTGGAGTCCCGACCTAAACATCTGGTCCCTTCATTTCTCGCATCTTTCTGTCTCATTTTTTTTTTGTTTGAAAGGGATGTTCCCTCTTTTTGCTGTGCTCGTTCTCTTTATACTTCGTGTTATTTTGGATATCAGTTCTATCTTCCGTCATTTGGAGATAGCTTCAGTGCTGTAGGTCGATCCTGGGCCTAAGTACTTAACCCTTGGTTGAGGTTGGTTTTCCTTTCCCTTCCTTCTTCTGTGTCGTTTGCTTTCCTGTCTCCCACTCCACATCTTTCCGAGGTGTTTGCGTTTCGGGTGCATCTTGGTTGCAACCTGACGTAACCTTCCCTTCCACCGGCGCAGCTCACATCATCTTGCAGCGACGGAAGAGGTTGGTGTCTAGTTGTCTTCGATGATGTGCTTGAACTCTTACATCCTCTCTTCTTGTCTACTTCTTTAGATCCTTTGTTCCTTCCCTTTGTTTCCTTCCGGCAGGCATCGTTTTTTTTTGTTGTCTCTTAGGGCGATTTCTTTTGTTGGCATTTGTATGGTCGGGTAAATCTGGGGTGATTTACCCTCCCTTTTGTTGGGGGAGGATTTGTTACGATACTTTTGGAGTGCCCCCCGTAGTATTGAACTTCTGCTAGCTGAATTTCTGAACTTGAATATTTATGGTTGGCTTTTGTCAATGTTTGCATGCTTTAAACTGGGTATAATTGGCTATAACTTATTTTTAATTACTCTCCTATAATTATCATGCAGTTTCGTAAGCAACCCCTCGTTTAATTACTTATATTTTGCAAATTAGGTTTATTCTTGCTATATTTTTACAAATATTTGGGTATGGCCGCTAGGCAACCGGTGATACAAATTGTTTTTAACTATTCCATTTGTTGCTAGAGCAATGTTATCTTTTCCTGCAGTCAAACTTGCCTGACTGGTTTTTTTGGCTTCTTCTGGCCCAAATTTTTGGTTATCAGATGACCTGTGGGCTGGGTTTTTGAATTTTTCGGCTTTCTTTCCAAGCTAAACTGTCGTGCTAGTAGGTGTTCCTCTGCAGCTAAGTGCTTCATAGCCCTTTGGTAGGGCTCGCCTCTTCGAATAGATTGTTTGAGGGATCTGGAAGCATTTCTGCGTTATCGTGGATGTTCGTAATGATTATTAGATAGCTACTTACTTGCATCCCTTCGCTTTTGGCGGATCTCCTGGACGCCTACTTTAGCGCGCTTCTTTCGGCTCGACCCCCAGCTGGAGGTAAGACTAGGTCAGTTTCTTCTTAATCGGGAATACATTTGGGTTCTGTGCGTTTTTAGCCAAAAATTCCCGGTGGGAATTAAGACACTCCCCATCTGCTTGAAATCCTTCCTGTCTGGAGCAGGCCTATCCCGTTCGACTGCACCCTGCTGGAATCCAGTTCGATGCACTGGGCCCTAAGATAGTCGCATCGCCTGTGAATGTTGCAACCCTCGTGGGCAACACTGAAGATTGAGCAACTGCTTTACACTCACCTGCAAGTCATTCTGCAGCCTCCACAGCTGGCACTGCCTCCCGCAGCTGCAGCCGCCCTCGTTGCTTCGCTAGCTACGTCCAACAACAGGGGAGCAAACGGAGAGATTAGGTTCTGGTAAACTTTCCTGCAGGCAAGACGTTATTGTAGATAATATGCATTGCGCCTGTTGTAACTTATAATTGAATCATACTGTTTCATGCCGTTAGCACTCCGGACATGTGTGATTTTATTCAGCATCGGATTGTACGATAGTAGGCTTCGTGCATCGTTAGTTTAGTAATATTTGGAATTTGTGTAATTAAATGTTAGGGCCGCCGCGCAATGACATGCGGTTACCCTCTGCTACTTGCTAATTAAGGTCGTAAGATTTACCTGTGTATTGCTCCGTTTGTGCCTTCGGGTCTCCTAAGCTTATTGACCTCTGCGTTATCTGAAAGATTTATAGAGTAGAACTTTGAGCTTCACTTGTGTCCTATCTGGACGTCGCTTTTACTCACCCGCTTGCATAACACAGTTCGGACGCCTTAAAGTTTCGCTGTTTCCATCACCAAAACAATAGTTAATATTTTCATGTCAAACCTTCGGCGCGAAGTTAGGCACACTTCAGTAGCGTGTCTCGTAAGCCGACTTCGGGAGCATTGTGATTATTTGTAGATCTCCGTTAACCGAGTAAGGGGCAAATCCAAGCCTTTGCTTTCTTTAGCATATAAATATACATACGTACACTTAATGCATTTTTAATATGGACACCGTCGTTCATGTGTGGCCACGCAAGCGCACGCTGATTCCGCCCTTTAGAAAATTTTGAATATAGATATAGCGTCATTTAGGGCTAACCTTCGGGGTTAAAACGTTAGCCGAGGTGGTCTTGTATTGCTCTGAGCCGGTATACGCAAAATTTTAAACTCGCTCCGCGACTCGCGCTTGATCAATTTATTTTCTTTTTAAATTTAATACTCGCTACGCTCCGTTGTAACCGCACAATGTTTTAATGTGTTAGTTCATAGTCATTGCTGCTCGTGGGCTACTATTTGCCCAATACTTATATTTGAATTTGTATATACATTTACTATTGCATGTCGCATACTGTGTGTTCTTTGATGTTGGTAAAAATACTGCCTGCTGTGATATTTGTATTTAGTTTATGTTAGCATTGCACTATAGTACGCACCAAACTCTTTATTAATAAAGCTGTGATATTTTCTTTGGTGGTTGATTTGATTGTTTTCTTTGTGCTGCTGGAAATTGTCCTGACCTTATGTACGGTCCGGCATAAGGATTAGAACTTGAGTCGTGGACCTGGCGCCCTATTTTTTTTTTATACTTTTTCAGCATAGCTGGAACCCTGCGACCCTCGCGGCGAGCTAGCCCAATTAGGCCGATAGTTACCAGCCGGCAAAACATCAATTATAACTTTCGCCAAAAGGTAAGGCCGACCGTCTATCTTCCCTAACACTTGGCTTGGCGCGTGGCTTGGCGCGTGGCTTGGCGCGTGGCTTGGAGCGTGGCTTGTCGCTTGGCTTTTCGCTCTCTTTGGTGCATGGGGTGACGCTTTTCTTGGCGCGTGGCTTGTCGCCTGGCTTGGCGCTTCTCTTGGCGGGTGGCTTAGCACTTAGCTTGTTGCGTGGCTTGGCGCTTGGCTGGGCATTTGGCTTGGCGTTTGGCTCGGCGCTTGGCTTGGCGCTTTTCTTGGCGCGTGGTTTGGCGCGTAACTGGGCCGCTTGGCTGGGCGCTTGGCTTGGCGCTGGGCTTGGACCTTTTCTTGGTGTTAGACATGGCGCTTGGCTTGGCGCGTGGCTTGGTGCGTGGCTTGGCGCGGGGCTTGGAGCGTGGCTTGTCGCTTGGCTTGGCGCTGGGCTTGGACCTTTTCTTAGTGTTAGACATGGCGCTTGGCTAGGCGCGTGGTTTGGCGCGTGGCTTGGCGCGTGGCTTGGAGCGTGGCTTGTCGCTTGGCTTGGCGCTCTCTTTGGTGCATGGGGTGACGCTTTTATTGGCGCGTGGCTTGTCGCCTGGCTTGGCGCTTTTCTTGGCGGGTGGCTTAGCACTTAGCTTGTTGCGTGGCTTGGCGCTTGGCTGGGCATTTGGCTTGGCGTTTGTCTCGGCGCTTGGCTTGGCGCTTTTCTTGGCGCGTGGTTTGGCGCGTAACTTGGGCGCTTGGCTAAGCGCTTGGCTTGGCTCTTGGCTTGGCGCTTGGTTTGGCGCTCTTCTTTGCGCGTGGCTGGGCAATTGCCTTGGCGCTTGACTTGGCGCTTGGCTTGGCGCCTTTCTTGGCGCATGGCTTGGCACTCTCCTTGGCGTTTGGCTTGGCGTTTGGCTTGTCGCTTGTCTTGGCGCGTGGCTTGTCGCTTGGCGGGCGCTCTCCTTGGCGCGTGGCTTGGCGCTTAGCTTGGCGTTTGGCTCGGCGCTTGGCTTGGCGCTTTTCTTGGCGCGTGGTTTGGCGCGTAACTGGGCCGCTTGGCTGGGCGCTTGGCTTGGCGCTGGGCTTGGACCTTTTCTTGGTGTTAGACATGGCGCTTGGCTTGGCGCGTGGCTTGGTGCGTGGCTTGGCGCGGGGCTTGGAGCGTGGCTTGTCGCTTGGCTTGGCGCTAGGCTTGGACCTTTTCTTAGTGTTAGACATGGCGCTTGGCTAGGCGCGTGGTTTGGCGCGTGGCTTGGCGCGTGGCTTGGAGCGTGGCTTGTCGCTTGGTTTGGCGCTCTCTTTGGTGCATGGGGTGACGCTTTTATTGGCGCGTGGCTTGTCGCCTGGCTTGGCGCTTTTCTTGGCGGGTGGCTTAGCACTTAGCTTGTTGCGTGGCTTGGCGCTTGGCTGGGCATTTGGCTTGGCGTTTGTCTCGGCGCTTGGCTTGGCGCTTTTCTTGGCGCGTGGTTTGGCGCATAACTTGGGCGCTTGGCTGGGCGCTTGGCTTGGCTCTTGGCTTGGCGCTTGGTTTGGCACTCTTCTTTGCGCGTGGCTGGGCAATTGCCTTGGCGCTTGACTTGGCGCTTGGCTTGGCGCCTTTCTTGGCGCATGGCTTGGCACTCTCCTTGGCGTTTGGCTTGGCGTTTGGCTTGTCGCTTGTCTTGGCGCGTGGCTTGTCGCTTGGCGGGCGCTCTCTTTGGCGCGTGGCTTGGCGCTTAGCTTGGCGCGTGGCTTGTCGCTTGGCTTGGCGCTCTCCTTGGAGCATGTCTTGGCGCTTGGCTTGGCGCTTGGTTTGGCGTTTTTCTTGGTGCGTGGCTTGTTGCTTGGCTTGGCGCTTTTATTGGCGCGTGGCTTGGCACTTAGCTTGGCGCGTGGCTTGGCGCTTGGCTGGGCATTTGGCTTGGCGTTTGTCTCGGCGCTTGGCTTGGCGCTTTTCTTGGCGCGTGGCTTGGCGCGTAACTGGGGCGCTTGGCTTGGCGCTTGGCTTGGCGCTTAGTTTGGCGCGTTTCTTAGCGAGTGGCTGGGCGCTTGGCTTGGCGCTTTTGTTCGCGCGTTGCTTGGCGCTTGCTTTGCCGCTTGGCTTGGGGCTTGGCATGGCTATTTTCTTAGCGCTTTCCTTGGCGCGTGGCTTGGCGCTTGGCTTTCCGGTTGACTTGGCGCTCTCCTTGTCGCGTGGTGTGTTGCTTCGCTTGGCGCATTTCTTGGCGTGTGGCTTGGCACTTGTCTTGGCGCTTAACTTGGCGCTTGGCTTGGCGCACGGCTTGGCGCTTGACTTGGCGCTTGGCTGTAGGCTTGGCTTCACGCTTTGCTTGAAGATTGGCTTGGCGCATGTCTTGGCGCTTTCCTTGGCGCGTGGTTTGGCACTTTTCTTGGCGCGTGGCTTGGCGTTTGGCTTGCTGCTTGGCCTGGCGCTTGGCTTGGCGCTTGGCTTGGCGCTTTTCTTAGCGATTTTTTTGGCGCGTGGTTTAGCGCTTGGCTTGGCGCGTGGCTTGGTGCTTGACTTGGCGCTTGGCTTGGCGTTTTTCTTAACACTTTTCGTGGCACGTGATTTTGCGCTTGGCTTGGCGCCTGGCTTGACGCTTTTCTTGGCGCGTGGTTTGGCGCGTGGTTTGGCGCTTTTCTGGGCGCTTGGCTTGGCGCTTGGCTTGGCGCTTGGCTTGGCGCTTGGCTTGGCGTTTGGCTTGGCGCTTAGCTTGGCGCTTTTCTTGGCGCGTGGCTTGGCGTTTGGCTTGCTGCTTGGCTTGGCGCTTGGCTTGGCGCTTTTCTCGGAGCTTTTCTTGGCGCGTAGTTCGGCGCTTGGCTTGGCGCGTGGCTTGGTGCTTCGCTTGGCGCTTGGCTTGGCGCTTTTCTTAACGCGTGGTTTGGCGCTTGGCTTGGCGCTTTTCTTGGCGCGTGGCTTGGCGCTTGGCTTGGCGCTTGGCTTGGCGCTGGGCTTGGCGCTTTTCTTGGCGCGTGGTTTGGCGCGTGGTTTGTCGCTTAGCTTGGCGCTCTCCTTGGCGCGTGGCCGAGCGCTTGGCTTGGCGCGTGGCTTGGCGCTTGGCTTGGCGCTTTTCTTGGCGCGTGGCTTGTCGCTTGGCTTAGCGCTCTTCTTGGTGCATGGGATGGCGCTTTACTTATCGCGTGGCTTGGCGCTTGGCTTGGCGTTTAACTTGGCGCTTGTCTTGGCGCGTGGCTTGGCGCGTGATTTGTCGCTTGGTTTGGCGCTTTCCTTGGAGCATAGCTTGGTGCTTGGCTAAGCGCGTGGCTTGGCGCTTGGCTTAGCGCTTATCTAGGCGCGTGGCTTGGCGCGTGGCTTGTCGCTTGGCTTGGCGCTCTCCTTGGTGCATGGGATGGCACTTTTCTTGGCGCGTGGCGTGGCGCTTGGCTTGGCGCTTTTCTTGGCGCGTGGTTTGGCGTTTGGCTTGCTGCTTGGCTTGGCGCTTGGCTTGGCGCTTTTCTTGGAGCTTTTCTTGGCGCGTGGTTTGGCGCTTGGCTTGGCGCTTCTCTTGGCACGTGTTTGTCGCTTAGCTTGGCGCCCTCCTTGGCGCGTGGCTTGGCGCTTGGCTGAGCGGTTGGCTTGGCGCTTGGTTAGACGCTTGGCTTGGCACTTGGCTCTGCGCTAGGCATGACGTTTGGCTTGGCGCATGCCCTGGCGCTTTCCTTGGCGAGTGGCTTTTCGTTTGGCTGGGCGTTTGGCTTGGTGCTTGTCTCGGCGCTTGGCTTGGAGCTTTTATTGGCGCGTGGCTTGGCGCGTAGCTTGGCGCGTGGCTTGGCTTTTGGCTGGGCGTTTGGGTTATCGCTGGGCTTAACGCTTGGCTTGGCACTTGGCTTGGCGCTTGGCTTGACGCTTGACTTGAAGCATGCCTTGGCGTTCTCCGTGGCGTGTGGCTTGGCGCTTGACTTGGCGGTTGGCTTGGCGCTCTCCTTGGTTCGTGGCTTAGCGCTTGTCTGGGCGCTTCGCTTGGCGTTTGGCTTGGTGCTTTTCTTGGCGCGTGGTTTGTCGCTTAGCTCGGCGCTTTTCTTGGCGTGTGACTTGGCACTTGGCTTGGCGCTTAACTTGGCGCTTGGCTTGGCGCACGGATTGGCGCTATCCTTGGGGCTTAATTGGAGCTTGGTGTGGGGCTTTTCTTGGCGCGTGGTTTGGGGCTTGGTTTGGCGTTGGGATTGGCGCTTTTCTTGGCGCGTGGCTTAGCGCGTGGCTTGGCGCGTGGTTTGTCGCTTGGCTTAGCGCTCTCCTTGGAGCGTGGCTTGGCGCTTGGCTTGGCGCGTGGCTTGGCGCTTGGCTTGGCGTTTTTCTTGACGCGTGGCTTGTCGCTTGGCTTGGCGCTTTTCTTGGCGGGTGGCTTGGCGCTTGGCTTGGCGTTTGGCTTGGCGCATTGCTTGGCGCTCTTCTTGGCGCGTGGTTTGGCGCTTGTCTGGGCGCTAGGCTTGGCGCTTGGCTTGGCTCTTGGCTTGGCGCTTGGCTTGGCGCCTTCTTGGCGCGTAGCTTGTCGCCTAACTTGGCGCTTTTCTTGGCGGGTGGCTTGGCACTTGGGTTGGCGCTTGGCTTGGCGGGTGGCTTGGCGCTTTTCTTCGCGCGTTGTTTGGCGCGTAGCTTGGCGCTTGGCTGTCTAAGCGCTTGGCTTAGCGCTTGGCTTGACGCTTGGCTTGGTGCTTGGCTTGGCGCTTGGCTTTCAGCTTTTCTTGGCGCTTTTCTTGGGGCGTGGTTTGGCGCTTGGCTTGGCGCTTCGCTTGGTGCTTGTCCTGGCGCATGGCTTAACGCTTTCCTTGGCGCGTGGCTTGGCGCTTGACTGGGCGCTTGGCTTGGCGCTTGTCTTGGCGCTTTTTCTGGCGCGTAGCTTGTCGCTTGGCTTGGTGCTTTTCCTGGCGCATGGCTTTGCACTTGGCATGGCGCTTGGCTTAGCGCTTGGTTTGGCGCTTGGCTTGGCGCTTGGTTTGGCGCATGGCTTGGCGCTCTCTTTGGCGCGTGGCTTGGCGCTTGGCTGGTCGCTTGGCTTGGCGCTTGGCTTGGCGCTTGGCTTGGTGCTTTTTTTGGCGCTTGACTTGGCGCTTGGCTTAGCGCCTGGCTTGGCGCTTTTCTTAACCCTTTTCTTGGCACGTGATTTTGCGCTTGGTTTGGCGCTTGGCTTAACGCTTTCCTTGGCGCGTGGCTTGGCGCTTGACTGGGCGCTTGGCTTGGCGCTTGTCTTGGCGCTTTTTCTGGCGCGTAGCTTGTCGCTTGGCTTGGTGCTTTTCCTGGCGCGTGGCTTTGCACTTGGCATGGCGCTTGGCTTAGCGCTTGGTTTGGCGCTTGGCTTGGCGCTTGGTTTGGCGCATGGCTTGGCGCTCTCTTTGGCGCGTGGCTTGGCGCTTGGCTGGTCGCTTGGCTTGGCGCTTGGCTTGGCGCTTGGCTTGGTGCTTTTTTTGGCGCTTGACTTGGCGCTTGGCTTAGCGCCTGGCTTGGCGCTTTTCTTAACCCTTTTCTTGGCACGTGATTTTGCGCTTGATTTGGCGCTTGGCTTGACGCTTTTCTTGGCGCGTAGTTTGGCGCGTGGTTTGGCGCTTGGCTTGGCGCTTGGCTTGGCGCTTGGCTTATCGTTTGGCTTGGCGCTTAGCTTGGCGTTTTTCTTGGCGCGTGGCTTGGCGCTTGGCTTGGCGCGTGGCTTGGTGCTTCGCTTGGCGCTTGGTTTGGCGCTTTTCTTGGCGCTTTTCTTGGCGCTTGGCTGGGCGCTTGGCTTTACGCTTGGCTTAACGCTTAACTTGGCACTTGGCTTTGCGTTTGGTTTGGCGCTTGGCTTGGCGCTTGGCTTAGCGCTTTTCTTGGCGCTTTTCTTGGCGCTTGGCTGGGCGCTTGGCTTTACGCTTGGCTTAACGCTTAACTTGGCACTTGGCTTTGCGCTTGGTTTGGCGCTTGACCTAGAGCTCGGCTTGGCGTCTGGCTTGGCGCCTGGCTTAGCGCTTGGCTTGGCGCTTGGCTTGGCGCTTAGCTTTGCGCTTGGTGAAGCGCTTGGTTTGACGCTTGGCTTGGCGCACGGTTTGCAGCTTTGCTTGGCGCTTGGCTTGGCGCTTGACTTGGTGCTTGGTTTCTCGCTTGGCGCTTGTTTTGGCGTTTGGCTTAGCGCTTGGCTTGGCACTTGGCTAAGCAGGTGGCTTGCGCTTGGCTTGGCGTTTGGCTTGGCGCTTGGCTCGGCGCTTGGTTTGGTGCTTGGTTTTGGCGCTTGCTTTGACGCTTAAATTCGCGCTTGGCTTGTCGCTTGGCTTTGCGCTTGGCTTGGATCGTGGCTTGCGCTTGGCTTGGCGCTTGCCTTGGCGCTTGGCTTGGCGCTCGGCTTTGCGTTTGGTGTAGCGCTTGGCTTGGCGCTTGGTTTGGCGCTTGGTTTGGCGCTTGGCTTAGCGCTTGCCTTGGCGCTTATCTTTGCGCTAGGTTTACAGCTTGGCTTGGCGCTTGGCATTGCGCTTGGATTGGCGCGTGGCTAAGCGCTTGGCTTGGCGCTTGCCTTGGCGCTTAACCTTGCACTCGGTTTGGCGCTTGACCTAGAGCTCGGCTTGGGGCCTAGCTTGGCGGCTGGTTAAACGCTTGGCTTGGCGCTTGGTTTGGCGCTTGGCTTAACGCTTGGCTTGACGCATGGCTTGGCGCTTGTCTTGCCGCTTAACTTTGCGCTTGGTTTGGCACTTGGCTTGGCGCTTGGTTTGGCCCTTGGCTTGGCGCTTGGCTTGGCCCTTGGTTTTAAGCTTGGCTTTGCGCTTGGCTTGGCGCTTGGCTTGTCGCATTGTAACGCTAGCTCCCGTTTGAATCCGATTAATTCAATATTAAATAATATTTGCTGATTTAAACGTCGCCGACCTCTAGCGTTATCAAAGGCCGCGGTGTGTTCCAGGCGAGATAAGATAGCGCAGCCGAAGTTCCGCCCGTGAAAACAGCTCAAACAAAGGTATGACGCGCGCCGTTTCTCCCCACCTAACAGCATTTCAAAGCATATAAAAGGGCTTGCAGACAGAGATTCCAGAGAGATTTCCAAGAGATACCTGATACTCCTCCAGCAAACACCTAGTTCCCAAATCCTTCATCCTGCCCTGTCCAGAGAGTCTCTCCGCTGATTCTACTAGTACCTGGGGATCCGTCCCGAACCTGAGTTTAAGTTAGTGGTTGTATATCAACGCCTGACACTCAGCATAATTATTCCGAAACTCCCTAATAACCTGAGTTTAAGTTAGTGGTTGTATATCAACGCCTGACACTCAACATTATTTTCCCGAACCTTCCGAACCTGAGTTTAAGTTAGTGGTTGTATATCAACGCCTGACACTCAGCATAATTATTCCGAAACTCCCTAATAAGCCGAGTTTAAGTTAGTGGTTGTACATCAACGCCTGACACTCCGGCAATGTTTTCCTTGTAAAAATCCTACACCGAAAACCGCTTGTAAGTCAGTAATAATTAACTTGCATTTCAAATTCACCGCCTTGCTATTCAAGCAGAATTAGAAGTTTCAAGCTGTCTAAGTAGAATTTACCTGAATTAATCCGTGAGAATTGTAGCGGCCGTTTTGCTTGAGAACTCTGTGGGCTGCACTTATAGTTTCGCCAAAGAGTTCTCCTGCAGGTGTCGGGGATTGTTAACCTCAAAAGTCACGCCGATCCGGAATTTCGCTCTTCAAGTGAAGCCCCGCCGGGCGGCGAATTCCTCGAAGTATTTCACCACCGAACTATATTTACACGTATAGGGTGAAAACCCGCATTAGCAGTTTTAATTGTTATTTGCTTACAGAAATCAGAAACCGCAAACCGGCAAATTCTGACAGGCCGCCCGGCGTTGCATTCAGCGCGCAGCTCGTCCCGATGCGCGACGAAGTAGCGGTCCGGCCGATCACGACGTCTTCAAGCGAATCGCACACCAGGTCGCGCCCGCTACAACCAGGAAGCGGCTACCGTGGTAGAATCCATCTCTGCTAAAACCAGGGAGTCGCGTTTTTATACTATCGTTTCAATTTGAGCAATTTATCTCGTTCAATTAATTACACAACAATTTGCTTATGTATGATAGATATAAATAATAAATGTTATACAGGATACTCCGTTAGTGTGTTTTG
>CALNHX010009855.1:0-45674 GCA_940337035.1 Agriotes lineatus
TTTTTTTCTTTCAGAATAAAGAAAATCTGAATGACTGATTTGTTATGGAGGGTTATGGCTCCTTGGCTCCTTGTAGCGAGCCGCTACTGTTCTGGAGAGTGATTTGATACATCTCGCCATTCATTCCAATTTCCGGTACGCAGTTAGTGCTATTCTGACTCTATTAAGAGTGGTTGGGATAGGGGTAATGAGTTCTCACTTTAGGAATTCCCTTTTCACGAAAAATGGATAGAAATAAATTCATCCGTAAGAGCGAAAACTGATTTTTCACATATTTATAGTTAAAACGAGTTTACTTTTTTATTATATAATTGTCAGAATGCAATTTTTAATTTAATTGTGAAACTTATATCCTAAAAATAATTATAAAAAACAAATTTGTATTTTTAAAGGTATAAAAATGCAATCAGACAGGCACCATTACATTTGTTTGAGGAAACTGTTTTTTAACAGTTAGACACCAATAACAAATTTAAGGGTAGTTCAGTTAAGCTTTACAACTGTTTTCTTAATTTTAAAATCTATCATCGGATTCTTCGAGCCAATTGGTGTGCTAGATCCCCTATTATAATTATTAACCATTTTTGAAAAACATAATTTTTACTGGTTCCCAACACTTTTTAAGTATTACAGTTTTTAAGATTTTGAACGACAACGCAGTCAACTGTTTTTAGCACGCATTTGTTGTCAACAATATTTGAATCACACGCATATAGTTGTTTCTATTACGCATTTATTATGTTTACTGGGAACCAACTCACCGAACAACAAACGGTACCGGCGCACGCTGGTCTTGACAAATTACTCAACAATTTCTGCGACGACTGCTAGTAATAAACAGAATACAGCATGAATCACCCACCTTAAGTCATGATTGTGGAACTACAGATGCGTAATAACTAATAACCTGAATCTGTCCCTCCGGTATTCCCCGCGAAGCTTTCACTATTAAGTCACTGACGATGTGATGCTTCCTTTGTCGGCTTTCTGGCCTACTAATCGTCAAACAAATTGTCAACCGGACTTCGGAATCCTCCACAAAGTTAACAGGCCGCTGTTACGATACTTCTCGTTCGTTTCTAGGAGTTACTCATGGAAATGTAGAAACGCTGACTTTTAACTAATGCTGGGTCACCCAGCCTGCACTTGTGCTTATGACAAAACGTTTTTTAACATTCTTCGTAGCCATTAAGGTCAGGCCTTTTAATTGTCCTAGTCTTTCACGCACCTGGAAACGCATCGTACTCTTCTCCATACAAAGGAAACTATGGTTTATTAAATTGTGCCGTCGAAGATCGAAAATCCTTGGTGGAAACTTCGTGTGTAGTACGTGATTATCTGTCGTTTCCTAATTTAATCTTTTCTTATATTTTACTTGTTGTTGGTACTGGAAGCCTTTTCAAATTTTACACAGTATTTTTTATTTGTAACAGGAATAGTAAAAAATGAGAAAAGTCGGTTGATGCTTACCATTGAAGATTTTTTTTATTTAGCTGGATAGGTTCCGTGCGCTTTTCTCAGATCATATCTTCCTGCATAAACTCCGTATACTGTTTGTTCAAAAATATATCCTATTAATCGGTATGTTTTAACAATTTGAATTCTGATTTCGTTAGGCGTTCACGAACCTGGTGTTACTATTACCGTCTTTCTGTGTATTATTGTCGTCGTTATAAATAGACGTATTGTTGATGTTTGACAATAGCCGTTGTTGTTTTTGCTTTTTAGGTATTTGTTATCTCGTTATAGCCTGTTTTTCGTCTCAGCTCATCCACTCTGTTTAGTTCGGCGGAGCCTACTACCGTAAGTTGCTGAACCTTACCCTTACCTATTAGGTTATTCTTGCTTATAATAGCTAGTTGAATTTATGAAGCATTCTTTATGTCCATGACCCCTCTCCAGTATGCTGTTTGAGCTAATTGTTTAAAATACTAAAAGTTGCGACATTTATTTACTGTTACATAATTACCCAAAACATTTATAACAAAATTGACACCTAACCGGTTAGACGTATAACAAATATTATAAATAACTTTTATAAAAGGCTGTTCAAACCGTGACTTTCTAAAATTCCAATTTTGTAAACCAAATTACACCTTTGAAACATAAACAACTCAGTATGATTGAAAACCACAGCACATTGTATATCTCCACTGTATTAAATATAGTGTGAGCAAAAAGTAACTTTATCAAAGATACCTTTGGAATTTTGAACTTATGTGTACAGAAGAAAGTTAAAAGCTGTCATTTGACATTTGATATTATTATGTAATAATTATTTTTGTCAATTTCTGGATAATTTATTTTAAAAAAATGTTACCAGAACATAAAATATTTATAATAGAAGCATATTTTCGAAATAAACAATCGTAATTGGCCGTACTCTGCATGGGCTTGTTTAAATGAATTTAGAGAAAGATTTCCTAACGTTGACATACTAGCAACGGACTTTTTGTATTAATTACGATGCACTGTAGTAGTGTAGCAGACAGAGCAAGGACTGGTAAGAACTGCGGAACAAATTGCAGATGTCCAAAATCGAATACAAAACGAACCCTCCACATCAATCCGAAGGCTTGCAAGAAGTGAATTTGAGTTACGGTACTTGCAATACAATTTTAAAAAGAATTTTAATATGCATCCATAAAGACTAAAAATGTATCAAGAGCTCTTACCTCCAGATTACAATAAGAGAATTTTATACTGTAACTGGTTTTTGCAACATTTAAATAATGACGTTTTGGATTTTTTTCTGATGAGTCGTGGTTTTACTTAAATGGCTACATTAATTCACAACTAGAATTATCGGACAATATTCTTTGAAGGTACAATAAATGCTGAAGGATATCAAAATAACATTTTTGAAGAATTTGTGAATCAGCTCCATGACGATTAAATTCGACAAGGATACTTCCAACAAGAGAACGCAACACCTCATTTAGCTTGAGCCGCGTTGGAATATCTACAGCAGTTCTTTGATAACCGATTAATTTCAAAAGATCTTTGGCCACCCAGATCTTGTGATCTCACCTTTTCGGATTTCTTTTTATTTCCACTTCTAAAAAAATCAGTATTAAAACACCTGTTGATCTAACCTGATCTACAGATTCGTGTCTTCGTATTTTTAGGGAATTAAATTGTTGGGCATTGTTGAGTACTGCCTAAAATGTTAATGATGATATCTTCTTGTGTTAATTAAGATAATTATAAATAATTTTGTTGTTATTTGGATATACCTTTCTCAGAACTAATCTTCTATAATTTGATATACCTAATTAAAACATTAAAATTACATCATTAAGATCAAATTTGACATATTAACCGGATTCGCAATTTCCGTTCAGGATTGTCAGCGGTTCTTTTTGCCCTACCAGATGAAATATTCTTCCTGGTTGCACCCATATCTAGCTCGTTACGCCGCTAAATAAACTCATTTGTTATCGCCGAGGTCCATATTATGATATATACCACTAATAATTATTGCATCGCAAATTCCTCGCGGCGCAACGAAGCTATAGCAGTTCCGTTTGGTAAATAGAAGTCGTAAAATGCAATGGCCAACCTCATAAATAACCCACAACGCGTCTCCGTACCAACAATGGGCGATCCGTGTTTTCTCGCTAGCAAAGTGATTGCAGCGAACATTAAACTTCAAGTGCAGCAAGGTGTAAAATAATGCTTTGAGAACCAGATTACCATTAAAGGACAATGGCAACAACCGGGGATGATGATGGAAGATGATAAATTGCAGCAGATATACACATTCTGTTTAGTTTTAACAAAAACGGTCGGATAGCTAGTTCGTTTGGCTTTTAATAGCGTATAATACAAAGGAGCGATGATGCGAGCCTGTTTAGTATGGAAATTTTAAACATGGACGGTAGCTTTCAATGCATTAATGAATCCACATGACTTCTAAATATTCTAAAGTTTACTACGTGGTAAGTATTCATTTTTCCAGAATAGTAATGATTTCTTCAGAACAGCTGCTATTAACATATGAGATCCATGTAAGAACTTGTGGGCCAAATTTACATAATACCATAGGCAGAGCAATTTGTAGATGGAACGAAACATAAATAATGAAACATTTTTAATTTAGATGCAATAAAATTGAGACACTTGAAATAAAAAATTTCCAAGATACGCGTTATGCAGTCGCAACCGGGTTATTACAAAAATTGTTTATATGTTCGTGGAGCTACACTAAAACTTATAGTAGCTTGTTTATGGTAGGAGTGTGTTATATTATTTGTAAGAACACACGTGTTCCATACAAAATTAAATCCAACTACTCAAAAAAAGCATCATCTTGCATTGATAGCTGTGAAAAGACAAAGTGACAAATTGATTGAGATTGAGCTATAGTATATTATACATCAAGGTAGCGAAGCGCAGTATTATAACCTGAGCGCATATTAGATACTGAGCGCGCAGCGCAAAGTGTCTAAAGCGCGAAGGTTATAAGACGATTCGCTACCGTGGTGTATATGTTACCGGAAATGTATGTAATCCGTCATTATATAGAATTCCTAGGAAACGTATATAATGCCTAAAATCGTCAGGAAATGTGTGAAATAAATTTTATTATACACATTTCCTAGAAATTTTATACATTTCCTAACCTGGAATCGGAAATGTGTTAAATTAGGGATGTCATGTCGGTAGGTTAGGTTAGGTTAGGTTAGGTTAGGTTAGTAGCACTAACAAATCGTCACACTGCTAAGGAAAATCTCAGTTTATCTGTGTTTTATTTTTCATTCATTCACAAATTCTACAGTATAATGTTGATTTTCATACATTTCCTAGTACCATTTAGGAATTCCATACAATGCCTAGGAAATACATACATTTCCTAGGAAATGTATGTATTAAAGAACCTTTCATTAATTATTTTACACATTTCCTAAATTGGCTCGGCATTATATACATTTCCTGTAACATACATAAAACAACTTATTGAAAATGTTCAACCTACTATTCTAGTTTTATCTGAGACGTGGTTAAAACCAGAAATACCCGATGCAGCAGTGTCGCTACAAAATTATTTAATTTTTCGCTATGACCGTGGCGGCCGTAGGGGCGGCGGGACTGCAATTTACGTCAAGGACTCAGTCCAAGGAATTCCTATAACTGCCGACATCAATAGCACATACATTACTGGTAACATTGAATCGATATGGCTCAATATTCACTTTGGCGACCTCAAACTATTGGTAGCATGTATATATAGACCTCCCGATACGTCCCTGGATGATGATAATATAATGATTAACGCGATCGATCAGGCATCTCAGCTAAATAACACAATCCTATTTGGCGACTTCAACTACCCCACGATTGATTGGAATCAAACAAAAACAACAAATTCAAATGTGGCTTCCTCACTCTTCTTGGATGCATTTCTACACTCGAATCTGCACCAGCACGTTATTCATCCCACCAGATACCGAGGAAATGATACCCCCACTATTTTGGACCTTATACTCACACCAGACCCAAACATCATAAACAACATTGAATACCTTCCTCCAGTTGGAAAAAGTGATCACGTGACATTGCTGGCCACTGCCCAGTTTTCTGCCAGTCACGCAATAAGGAAACATTTTACCAAAAGAGATTACAGAGCTGCAAACTACGTCGAAATTAACGAATACTTAACGAATCGCAATATTTTTAATGCCGTCAATAACCTAAGCGTGGAACCGTTCTGGCACCAGGTCCGGACAGAATACAACGAAATTGTAAACCAATTCATACCATTAAAAAAAGTCTATCCAAGAAAAAGTCAATGTTGGGTCTCAAGAGAACTAAAACGTAAAATACGCAAAAAACGTCAACTATGGGACAAATATAAAGCCAGTACATCGGATAATGACTACCAGAATTACAAAAAGTGCTCCAACAGTCTAACTTCAGAATTAAGAAGTGCACGCTCGAACTATGAGGAAACGATTGTTAATTCAGGAACAAAACACTTTTATAAATACATTAATCAAAACTTGACGTCGCGAGTGTCGTCAATAACTCTACGCTGCCAAGACGGATCCGAATCATCTGATACCAACATCACGTCGGAAATATTCGCACGCCAGTTCCACAGCGTCTTTGTTAATGAACCGTCTAACTTGCCTACTCTAAATGCATCTAATCGATGCCATAACAGCTTAACCACGGTAATATTCAACAAAGACAATGTCCTTGAGCACCTAATTGCGCTGAAAACGGACTCAAGTCCAGGACCAGACGGCATTTCTCCAAATTTTGTCAAAAACTGCGCATCATTATTGGCGGAATCTTTAACAACTTTAATGCAGGCATCACTAGACCAAGAAACTTTACCTCAAGATTGGAAGAAATCAATTATTGTGCCTATATATAAAAAAGGAGATAAACTTGCAGCTAGTAATTACAGACCGATCAGCCTTACTTCGGTCATCTGTAAGTGCATGGAGAAAATTTTGGCAAAGGAGCTTACTGAATTTTTGTTGTCCAACTCTGTAATTCCAAATTGTCAGCATGGTTTCGTTTCAGGAAGATCAGTAGTTTCAAATTTGCTAATGAGTTTGGATGATTGGACTAGGTCATGGGACTCGCGGACTCCAACTGATGTCATCTACCTAGACTTCGAGAAAGCTTTTGACCGGGTGCCCATACAGAGACTACTTTTGAAGCTTGAAAACTATGGTGTTCGAGGCAATTTACTCAGCTGGATAAAAGACTTCTTAACAGGCCGTACATTTCAGGTACGAGTCGGTGATTCGTTATCAGCTCCTCACTCAGTACTGAGCGGTGTACCTCAGGGATCTGTCTTGGGGCCAATTCTTTTTCTTGTCTACATTGCAGACCTTATCGAATGCATCCATTCTCCCAAAAGTATGTTTGCGGACGATTCGAAATTCTACAACAACCCGCTGGTCAATAGGTCAGTTCTGCAGTGCGATTTAGATAGAATAAGTACATGGTCAAAAGAATGGTTGCTGACGCTAAATGCTGATAAGTGTACTGTTTTACATATAGGTGCCAGAAACCCCTGCTTTAACTACAGCTTGAATAACACGGTGCTCAAGGGGGTTAGTGATCAGGCCGACCTTGGTGTTTTAATGAGTGGTGACCTAAAGTGGACTTCGCATATCTCACGCATTGTGAAGAGGGCAAACTCTCTGCTTTATTTAATCAAAATAGCGTTCAAGGGCTTAAAACCAAATGTATTTTTAAAGATCTACAAAACGTACGTTAGACCCATATTGGAGTTTGGAGCGTCCATCTGGAACCCATACTTTGTTAAAGACATAGACCACCTGGAGAAAGTTCAACGCAGGGCTACCAAACTAGTTGGGGGTCTAAAAAATGTACGTTACGACCAACGGCTTGCACAGCTGAAAATTCTTTCTCTAAAGGATAGCCGCCGACGCGGGGACTTGATCGAAACGTACAAAATAATTAGTGGCCACTATAAGTGTTTGTTGCGTTCGAAGTTCGAATTTAGTGACAATCTTCATCTAAGAGGCAACTCTCTTAAGCTAATGCACCAGAGATTCCAGAGCAAAGTGCGACAGAACATTCTTTTTGTGCGTGTAGTAAACGAATGGAACTCCTTGCCGAATAACATTGTTAACGCCCCGTCACTCAACATATTTAAAAATCGCTTGGACTTGTTTCTTTTTTGATTACTGATGTATTACATATCCATGTACTATAATTTATTATCTATTATGCCCATGCCTTATCTACGTATTATTATTGCAGGTGTCACAATTTTGTATTATGTTCTCTTTCTTTTGTAAATTTTTTTGTAAACTCTTGTAAACTGTATTGAAATTTTGTGCGAGTTAATCGGCTCAGCCGCCTCTCGCTAACTTCTAATAATAATAATAATATATACTATTTTTTTCACTACCAAACGGCTTAATACCTAAATTCCCAACAAATTTCGAAAATATTTTAACTGTCAACCTGACAATACAGCTCTTTAAAACGTCAAAATTAAAATAGTCATATTTGGTAACTTAGCAATTTATTAGTTACCACGGTGAAAATGGTTTATTTTACTTTCTCTCCTGTGGTGGAGAAAATCAACTTCACAACCTAAAGATATGCCAATAACGGTACGTTCTGAGACTAGTAGTGCAAAATAGTATATTATACATCAAGGTAGCGAAGCGCAGTATTATAACCTGAGCGCATATTAGATACTGAGCGCGCAGCGCGAAGTATCTAAAGCGCGAAGGTTATAAGACGATTCGCTACCGTGGTGTATATACTATTTTTTGCACTACCAAACGGCTTAATACCTAAATTTTCAACAAATTTCGAAAATATTTTAACTGTCAACCTGACAATACAGCTCTTTAAAACGTCAAAATTAAAATAGTCATATTTGGTAACTTAGCAATTTATTAGTTACCACGGTGAAAATTGTTTATTTTACTTTCTCTCCCTTGGTGGAGAAAATCAAATTCACGACCTAAAAATAGGCCAATAACGCCGCGTTCTGACACTAGTAGTGCAAAAAATTATTTATAAGCCACGGGATTGAGTTAAGTAGGTACTTAGAAGTCATGTGGGGGTTATTTATTATAACCCACGGTATTAAGGGTAACGTGGGTTATGATATAAATAAACTAGTAATAGCCCAGTTTACTGGCTTAAAACGAACTAGTAAAACACCATATTACTATTGAGTATTGAATAAGGGTATTTTAATTATATTTAATTCATTCTATGTACAAATATCATTTGACCTAAAAGTTAAAAATTGATGTTCTTTTTGTCGTCAGAAATTTTTCGAAATGGCAATGAAACAATATAGACATCAAATTAATTTCAGATCTAGTTTGTTATGGCTCCATATAACATAGTCTACCATACGTCAACTCGATCTGAAATTTATTTGATCACTCGATATAGCTATTGTTTTTTTGTAACACAGGAATATGAGTATATTTAAAAGTCTTAATATATTTCCTGTCTAATCGATTAGTGTGAGGAACTTTCAATAAAGATAATCATTAAATGTCTGCTTTAATTAATTATTCAAAAACTGGGCATAGAATTTTTGCTTGTAAAGTAGGTACTCGAGGTATATTTTCTGAAATTTTTCAAGTGTTTTGTGACACACCTTATTAATTTTCAAAATAAGATTTCTTTTGCTTAAAACTATTTGGAGTAATTTGTATTTATTTATATTATTTAATAACTTTCTTAGCCTGAGTTACTTATACAGGCTCCAACAACTATACGGGGTTGGAAGATATTTCTAAAAATACGAGAGTTATATAAAAACCAATTGCTTAAAGTTATAGGTACGAAGGTAATGCACATTGCTAAAATATTTTTGGTTATATATGGTGGTTCAAAAAATGTGTGTCAAATCAAACTTACCTAGGTTTAGGTCTGAAATGTGTTTGTGTTTAAGCTCGCATATCTGAAAAACAATTGATTTAGGAGTATAAATTCACAATATGAAAAGGAGGCTCATTAGAAGGACATTCCAAAAATATACAGAATGTTTTATTTACAAAATATTCAAAATAATTAATAATGCTAATTTTAAGCCACCATTTTACACTCGAAAGATAATTCATGAAAAGTATATCTTTTTGGTAACGTTTTTATTTATTCAATTGTTTTCTGTTACTTACAGCAGCCGCCTGCATTTTAGCATTTCTTGCATGAAATTGTAAATATCCCCAAAACAGTTAACGCTACACTCATACAAATCCATTAAAATGATTACTATTTCAATGAAAAACGGTTAGCTACCTAAATATATGGTTTTGCCGCACTTCTTTGCGCCACTTTGTGTAATTAAAAATATTTTAGTATAGCACCGCTTTTGTACCTAGAGCTTTTATATGTATAAGCGACGCTCATCTAATGCTCGTGTTTTTAAAATTTTCCACCCCCTATCGTTTCCGGACCCTGTATGTAATTTAAAATTTGCAAAAAATACATTTAACAGTTTTTTTAGTAGTATTCGAATATTGAAAAAATTAGTCTGTCGATTAATTCCAAACTTGGCAAGTTTATAGAGTAATGTGAACGATTGTTAAGATGAAGTGTTTTTTTTTAATTAAATAGGGGTCGAAATTTCTGTTATAAATTGTTTAAATTTCTGAAACAAAATCTAGCGTATTTATAAAATTTGCAGCAATTTAAAAATATTTAATTTGAATATGTAATTTTGAAAGCAGTTTATTAATTTAAAGCTCTGCAATTTTCTGGTGGGAAGAAATATATAAATTAGATTTGATATACTTTATAAAATAATACATTCTAATATATTGCAGTAGCTCCACTTCGAGCTAGCCCTTAATTAATTCTTTTTCAAATCAATTATGTTAAATTTTACTTTTAACTAATTATTTCAATTGAGTACTCTTATTAGGGTGGTTCGCCAATCTAGTTATCTATTAGTTGAAGTTTAAATTCTATATAAATCCTTGACTACTGAATGACATTAACTGTCAACTTGACTACATTTAATCAAACCAAGTATTGACAATTATCCTTTACATTGACACTTCTATTAATCAATTCACCAAAGTAAGTACGGTATTATGTTTATTTTCACTCTTTCTTTTATTGTTTATTATACAAAATGCTTTTATATGAATTATTAACACAAACCTTAAAACTTCTCCAGCTTTCACTGCAAATATCCAAACACCAACAGCTCCCGATGTTCACAGCTCCACAACGCCTACCGCTGATTTCTCCAATATTCACAACTATGATGGTCCGTCAACCTTCAAACCGCATCTAACCTGTCAATAACTCCTATTGTTAGTAGAATCCAGTCCTGCTCCCTTTATCAATGTCACCGTCACTCCAATCGATTCCTGGTAAGTGTTAGTATTATAGATGATCCCAATCTAACCCTATTTATTCCTCAGATAGTACTCTGTATGCAGCACTATCCACATAACCGTCCAAATCAAGCAGCTAATTCCGACAACTTCCTTTTAAATGTTTGACCCGTCTTCCATGCAACCAACAACGTCACCAATGAATCCTAATTATATCTTGCATGTATCAATTAATCCAAATCCCTTCAAATAATGTAATCTTCTGTGTTATTTATTTCCAATTCACTGTATTGCACAATCTCTTCACCGATTGTATGGTTTTATCAATTCCAGGTTATATTTTCATATTTTCACCACGTAGATTTGTTAATAGCTCCTTTATTTTGTATTTTACCAAACAATTATACAAAATCTGGCATAATTTCAAACTTTTTATTCTCAAAATTAGTTATTTCAAAATTTGATATACATTTTCTATTAGTTTGTTTATTTAACTAACTAAACAAATTCTCATATCTCTCGTAGTTACAATTCTTCTTGCCTTCTTAAAAATATTAATGTCCTACAATTCTTTATTATTATTGCAAGCACATTTGTCAATAGTAACCTTGGCTTGAAATTTTATTAAAATTGAACTCAACTATCAAAATTGAATACTCACTTGCTATTTACTTATCAAATTACCTTACTCATTGTCTCAATTAATTTTCATTATTCATTTTGAAATTAACATCCAATCTTATCTAAACACCTCAAATTTTGATTGTAATAATCTTCCAAATTTATCAATTTTATATTTTTATTTTGCAACTACCCTTAGTGTATCATAACAATATTTATAATAAAATAGTAAAAAAAAATTCGATAATAATAAACTGTCACATCTCCACAGTTAATAAAATTTCCAAATTGTGGGTTAGATTACCTACTGGTAAAATTTCGAAAGCCAATTTCTAAAACAATGATTTTAAAAACTGTTATTGATGTTAACACTCTAAACCAATAAATAATATAAAAATGACAAATCCAAAAAACATATTTATATTAATAGTTTTCATTCTTTATTTAATGCAATTTGAGGAGATAACGATTTGGAAACACTAAAATAATAAGTTTTTTCCAATAACTACTGGTAAAACTGTATTAAATCAATGAAAATATCATGATAAAGTAGCATTTTAATGATGAAAAAGAATAAAATGCTACTTTATTCGCTAGTGAATAAAATAGTCCATCATCCATAGTAACTTACATAATAAATACGTGCTGCCGTGGTAACTGGTACAAAAACAGGTATATTTACCTAAAATTATGTATTCAATTTTGAAACGTATTTATATAACTAAATGTAGGTGTTGGAAAAAAGTATATCACCTTAATAAAGAGATTTCGTCTATTCGGGGAAAAACATTCCCTCCATGGATAAAATGCCTCTTTATTTACTTGTACCATACGTAGCTATTTCTTCAAATGTCAAAAAAGTTAACTTTACTGTCAGTTTTGACACCTTTAAAGTGATAGTTTTCTGCCAAGGCGATACTATGCATAAGTTTTACTGCCACCGACGAGAAACTAAAATATTGTTTTTTCTGATTTTTTATTTGTTGCGAACGTTTGATGAAAAAATACTATTTGTTATGTGGAGCAAAAGTATCTTTTTCTAATTTGCTGTCTTAACAAAGCCGTTACCGCATCCATTTTGAGTGCTGTCATGAACCATTACCAAACCCGAAATCAACTTTTTTTCGGTTGGTGACATTGCACGAAATGTCAGTGTGAGTTTAAGGTTATAGCCAATGACACTAATGACAGTAAATTAACCGTAGCATTTTCGGCAATTTTCCGTATTTCTGGCGGAGTGCAGGAAATTTCTGAATTCATTGTGAAACACTAATCCACACTAATTTTACAATTTCACGTGCGAACGTGTGGAGAAAAATGACTTTTATGGTGAGTCTACTTGATTGAAATTTAAAATCTTGTTTTAAATGTATGCTTTGCAATAAAACTGTTACTAACTGTTACAAAATTCCCTAAATTACCAAAATTGATTTTATTTGTAGTAAAACGGTATTTAACTTGCAAATTAGAAAAAATTACATAAAAAACTCGTTTTATAAAACTTCCGAGCACTCGTCCTTCACAGCACTCCTGCCTTCGGCAGTCGTGCTGCAAACTGGACTCGTGTCGAAATACAAGTTTTATAAAACTCGTGTTTTAATATACTATTATGTGGCTCGGCCGAACTTATCAGCTGCGATTGCTTTCAGGCACGCCACCTAAAGTATAGCTTTGGCTCCTAATAACATAATATACTGTTATAGACCTTCTCTAAAATCAAATTTTGAAAATTTTAATTTGATATAACAAAGTAATCCCAAACACTGATATTGTCTATTTCTTTTCAGATCACTTTCAACGATCTCCTATGCAAAACAAGAATTAATATTTGGTCCTAACGCTTCATCTCTAAACCAACAGGTAAGACTGCCTATAATTAAACGAAATAAATTCATCTGTTCTTATACCTCTGCTGATAAAGCAGTATGAAATATATCAGTGCGAAGAACTTAGAATTTTGATTGTTTTTAAATTTTGACGTGATATAAGACACAGCGCTCTATTACTACTCCCTGTTTCGATGAGAACTTGGATAAAGTTGCGAAAATTTAATTTATTTATAATCGGATATAGGAAGGAAAGCAGCCTGGAGCGCTTTTATAACTGTAAAAGTGTAATTTCGTGGCGATACTCCGTATTCGAATACAACAATTCATGTTGCTTACACTATAATTTAAAATCAATTTTCCTTAAGTTATTTAATAATAGAGGCACGCTGGATGAAAAATAGCAACCGATGTGGGCTTGAACGCATGTGTTATAGGCTCGGTATTTATCTTAATAACGACTTTTCATGACACGTAAATCAATACACTAAAGCCACTGGAATCCTTCGCTACAATGAATAATAAATATTTGAATGGGCTATTAGATGAGGTATTAACGTTCCTTTTCTTCGGCTTTTCTTCAGCACTGTTTATCCTTTCCACGCTACTGTAACATACACAAGCAGGTCTGTATGCATTAGATGATGCACATTAATGCTATTGAGGTATACAATTAACATTTGATGTTGGTTGAGCTACCGACTTGAATCCATGGGAAAAGCTATTACTATTTTAAATGACATAAGGGATAAATGAGGTATTTGTACACGAAATCAGCAAACAATAATTTTCCTAACAATGCTTATGATGAGAATAGGCATTGTCTGATAGAAATTGTGCCTGGACATTTCATTTACGTCGCGTTAATGCTCATATTTAGGATATGGATATCTTTTTCCAAAAATGTTTAGAAAACGATAGGCAGGTTGTTTAAGAAAAAAATTAGGAATCTTTAGGATTTGTCAAAAACTAGAGCAGCTGTTAAATTGAGGCTTGATGTAATTAAACGTATAATTAAATACAATTAATCAGGAGAATTTAAGTTACCTGATGTAATCCAATGCGTAGATTCTTAAAGCGATTCACTTAATTAAAATAACTCTCCTGCATTTACTTAAGAGATTTTTGTTTCGATCCACCGTTAAATTTTGCAACGAAAATCGTTACTCTATAGGTAATAAGGTAATAACACACTTATATTATAATTTTCTTCGCAAAATTAATGGTAAATCTAAAGAGTTTTTTTTTCTCAACTTGTTTAAATACTTTATTTAAAGAGATCTACGCTACTGAATTGTGTCAGTTAACACCAATCGGCCTAATTAATTTTATTTGAATAAACATATTAGTGCACCAAATCTCAATTCAAGAAGTTTCCTAGTTCAGACAACTCTTTAAATATACACGAAACCTACCTCACGCGAATTACACCAATTTGCCAATTAAACAAATTTTGCCGCTGGGGTTCGAACTAGAGGGCACCCAGGCTCGCTCCCACGCGGTGTGCCATGTCAAATTCGATTACTAATGTTGCTATTCACACAGTGTGGTCAAGATGGGGAGGGCCAGTATAGGGATTTCGAATAGTAAGAGATACAAATTTGGTTAAATAGAAAAAAAGAACTAACAAAAGCTTGGGGCTTGGATGCATCTCCGCAGAATTTGTAGTAACACAGCAGAAATATTGTTTATAGCTAATTAACAAATAATTTTAAAACATGACTTTGTGACCAAAAATACGCCAACAGAATGAGGAATGGTATTTGTAAGAAAGACAGTAGTTCGGATTAATTGTACATTAGTAGAATATGTAGAATATCGGTTATTTGTAGAACGGAAAAATATAATTACGAAAATCATAATAGAAAAGATATGTCAAAACGGCCCGAAGAAAAAGCGGGGTTTGGGGTACAATAAACGATTTAATTATAAAAATCTAACGAATAAAATGTAAAAATACACCAGAAAGTTTATCTAGCATTACCAGATTCAAAAAAGCATATAGAACCCAGTGCAAAATTTTATAATGCCATCAGCGCAAGCTTTACGAAGAAAATAAGACCACAAATCAAGCCTTTTTGGCCACCCTGGCTTGCGTGTTTAGTTTGGGTTATGCCATAGCTTCAGAAGTAATGTTTTTGTCGTTACACGTAGGTCATGCCGCATGTGTTCAATGAAGTGTTCATATGGTTGCTACAGGAACTAGAGGCAATGAATTACCGTGCCGTTGAATAATTAAACCTTTCGGAGTAATATTCCGGATTTATAAAAGAGCCCCAGTTCCAATTCTTAAACTATCACGCATCAAAAGCGTGCTTTGTGAAAACGGATTAATGTAGTAACCTTACTAGATTGCTGGATTATTAAAAACCCGAGGTGTAAAGTTCGTGCCGATTTGATTGTCCGAGTTATCTTCTTTCTTGTTTATCACCCCGCAGAGATGTTTTTCCTGGATCTGGCTTGCACTTCCCTCAAGGCAGAGTTGCTGCAACCTATTTTTCCCTGCCCATCTCATGTATTCTAAAGCAGTGTATTACCAAGTTTGTGCCTCTCTTTTTGCTTTATGCTTATTTTAAAGAAACATTTGTTTACGCTACCTATCTGAATGAAGTCAACGTAATTGTATTTATAAACGTTTGTATAAATTGGGAACACCATTCCATGTGGGCTTGTCTCTTAATTTTGTTAATTAACACCAATATCTGTCCCATGTTTGTGTGTAGGCCGTATTCGGATCTGTGCCATTAACAACAGTTATTTCAACTCGTCAGCAAATCAAATCATCTTAGAACCGAGCTCTGTCTTCGTTTGTGTTATTATTTTTGTACTCAAGATACCCTCGCACTTATATATATATATATATGTGTGGTATTACCTATATTGCATGATTTTGATTGTGTATTGACTTTGTATATTTATGTTTACTGTGTCTGTTTCATAAACCCCAGTCATTTTAATGTTCTTCTTCTTCATGTACCATGCCGAGTTCCTGGACGTTGGCGATCACTGTAGAAAACCCCCCTCTGTTTTCTGCCATTCGGAATAAGTCGCCTGCATTTCGGATTCCCGGCCACTGACAAATATTCTTAAGCTAAAACATTAAAGAAACTATTTTTTTAGCTTTTCCAATCAGATAATTGACGACAAATGAAAGAGCACGCTAAGCCGTCGATCTCGGTTGTCATTTCTGTGACAGCCGTCAGGTTACGTCAGAGGCGCTCGCGCAAACTGAAAACTCTAACATCAGGCTTCCTACCACAAGCCATACGATGCACACATACACACACTATTTTTTGAAAATATTTAAAAAGTTTAATATACAGAAACGGTAGCTTTTCAGCACACATTTATTAATTTCGTCGCTATCATGGTATCTGAAAAATTGTATGTATGTATGTATGTATTGTCGGTACCCTCATTTTACCTTGCGGTGTAGAAGCTGGTGCTTCATATGCTAGCATCTGACGGTAAAATGCTCAACTTGCCCTGGATTCGGGTTACAAAGTTGCAGCGCGCCTTTTGTGCTCGCGGAGAAACCACTGTGTGATGTGCGTGTCTTGGTGATCTGTTGACCTTGTTACTTTATCTCTTAGGTCTGTGGTTCTGAGTAGAGCACAGTTAATTTGGTGCCCAACTGTGAATGGTCTCACCGAGCTCCATTTGAATTGTCAAGGTTCCGGCCCCCGGAATTTGAACCGAAGACTTGCTTGATGCAAGCCTAGCGCTTTCCCAACTGCTCTACCCGCGTTCTCTTGAAAAATTAACTAATTTTAAACAGCTTGTTGCTCTTTTTCCAACTGTCTATAATTAAAGATAGACAGTTGAACGCTGTTTTTCTAATAGAATAAACAAATTAGTTTTTATTTCTTTAAATTAGTAAATAAGATCATGGAAAAAAATATCAAAAGTAGACTGTGCAATGCGACTTTGTTTGAAAACAGAAGATGCTCGTTAAATAACTGTCAGTTTCTTTACGAAAATTAACAGGGATTATTCGTTTTTGGTCGCGATCATGTGCTTCAATGTATAAAATAGCGAATGGAATTTGCTAATGTAGAAAAAACCGACATGCTACGCTGCTTTTATTTATTAAACTGCTGGCGAGCTTCAGCAGCTTCTGCTTTGTGTGCTAATGAACATTCCAACAGAAGACAATCACATTATAGGACATTTTTAAATTTACACAATTTACTGCTAACATCTACAAGTTTAAGAAATATAAGAGATATGAATGGAAATGTAGGCGGCGATGAGTAAAATGACGAAATAAGCATTTTGACTTTAGAGCATATTCAAGTTCTTTTGCGAGAAACGCTGGGACGTGGGATCAGGAAAGTACTTAAAAACTATAAAATTAAGCCGTTTAAAATAAAAGTAGTACAGATTATGCAGTTGTTTGGCTTCTAGAATTGAATAAATGTTTGCCATTGGGTATTAAATGAAGATAGACAGTATTTGCTATTTATTTTATTGACCCACGAATTAAAATTCTATCGAAATGGTGTTTTAATAAACATACCTTTTCTTGAACTTCAAAACTACTTAGTTGACCACTCTTTGGACCTCCGTAGACAAGCATGGTTCCAGCATGAAGGCTGACGGGGCCCCAGCACATAATGTACGTCTAGTAACAAACTTTTTAATCCAAGAGTTTTTGAATAATTGGTTTGAAAAACCACCCGATCTTAGAGTACTACATTTTTTTATTTGGGAATTTATAAGAAAAATGGTTTGTAGTAGTAAATCTGATACTTCAGACGAATTGAAGAACCGAATTAAAATAGCTGCCAAGCAAATTGCATCTGCGACGTAAATGTCAACACAGTTTATTAAGAGCCCAAATGTATCTTAATAACGATAGTGAATAATTTCAAAAGTTGCTGTAGTTTATATGCATATTAGTAATATAATATGCAGAATAATATTTGTTTCTTGGGTTTTTGTAATTTTGCAGTATTTAACATGGGCCATATTAATAATATGTTAAAATGAACATTGTTTAGAAATTTGGTTGGTTCAACACGATATAAATGAATGTGGAAAACACTAAGATTCGTTTTTATTTACATTAGAACACAATTTTAGAAACATAAATTGCAAACACATAAAATTGCGTCAATATGTTTAACATACAAATACGAACAGCGAATTACGTAGAAACGAATACTAGAATATTGTAATTAAAGGCAAAGAAAACTGACCCGCGACCTCGTCTGGATCAGAATGACCCAAGAAGGCTGGAGAAGCAATGATCTGGAATCCCAGAGTCTCCTGTTTATATAGGTCGCTTGTGTAAAGCAAAGGGATTCTCTGTTATTTGAATACAATAAGTTTTGTCCATCCGGGCACAGGCGGAAGGTTAAAATCTTCGATTTAGGATAAGAAAAGAGAATTCCCTGCTCGAGTTTATGGTCTTATTCTCCAGCAAGGTTGACTTTCCTTTGGCCTATTGTTATTTGATTCAGACATCCGTTTGTTGATTACTGCCTACAGTTGCGTCTATTCCATGACGTAAAAAGAGTAGTTTGAGATCATGTTGTGATTATCCGGAATGCTTGCTGTTTACAGACTGTAGCGCGACGTTTAGAAGGTTTGCTATATTTATTGCGTTATGACATTGAAACAATAAAGAAGCCGACCTGCGATTGACTAATTAAAATAATCGATGGTAGTAAAAAATCGCAGATCAACCCCTCTACAGTTTATACAACACGGCAGCTCTGAAAACTCTTTACTTACCGCGATGGCCCTAACTAACTCAAATTTCGGCGGCATTGCGTCGTAGGTTCAAATCATCTGCTGTGTACCCTGGAATGTCTTCAAAAAAGGAAAGGAAATTGTACGCCAAAAATCAAAAGATTTCAAATAATAAGAGGAAATAAACTGCAAGTGACTAACGTTTAATTAATAAGTAATAAAAAGTCTTGAAGTGTCAGTAGTATATTATCAGAATAATTAAAATGCAAATAATGTTATAACAAAACTATCTACGTAAACTGAAGGTTGCGACACGCATAAAATTAAAAACCCCTTTCGGGTTATTTTAATAACTTTAACAACAAATTATTCGTGGGACAAGCTTATCACAGTCATTTAATAAATCCTTTTGTTTAGAATATTGAAATAAAAAAGCGTGACTGTACCTTTTACAGAGGGTCGAAATACATCAAAACAGCAACTTTAAATACTGAGCATAATTAAATATAAGCATAAAAATTTAAATATTAAAACAAGAGCATGTATGAAATTGAACGTTACATGTTAATAATTGCGGAACGTGTGAATTTAAATTCCAAATAATTACGGGTTTAAAATGTATAAATGTAAAATCCAGGTATTAAAGATACGATAAATCCCGGAATAACACAAACTAACCTTCTCCAACGCTCACAAACTGCTAATAGGTAAACGCCGGCTGGGGGTTGCTACATCCTTCAGTTCAACATAAGGTGGTCGTGAACTACATATAATGGACGAAGTCGCCGTGGATGCCCGCTGATTACAGCGGCAGCACCCACAACTTGCAGCAAAAACGAAGAACGCCAGCAAGTGTCGAAAATGAGATTAAACTAGCCATAGCTTCCGAGATGAATTCGTTGATGAAACTGGTAATTAAGAGCTAAGAAAGAAATGTAATTACTATGGGAATAACAAACAGAAAAACGCCCCCATACCTCATCATTGTCAGCCCTAGGAAACATACACTGCTCATTAGATTAATTGAGCGCATGTAATTTGACTTGAACAAACATTATTTAACCACGCCGGTGACGGTCGGCCAAAAATAGCAAGTGCCAGGTACGAACAATTCGTTCCCAAAGGAAAGCTCGCACTCTGATAAGAGATAGCGCGGGTCGAGAGTTCATCGCGCGAAAGAAAGAACTCGATCCAGGTACAAAATGCGCTGGTTTGGAAAATTTAAGAATTCGAAATGTAAAGGATTTATAATTCAAATAAAAATATACAGGTTAAGCCTGAAATAATTGGGTAAGTGGCGAAACAATTAGGCGAAGCCAAAAAATTGTTGCAACATTACGACGTTAACGAGAATTCCTAACTGCAAGCACACAATCGATTTTGACACCCTCATTTGTACCGTCTCAACCCGAATTTTCACTTTTATTAGTGTTACCTGGGGCATTTTTACGATCCTAATTGCGAAGGGTAATTCCTGGCGTTTTCAGGCAGTATGGAACAGCTCCGCTACTATCTTATTTACTACTTAGATAAAAAAATAAAAATTGTGCTTTACTAAGAATTGGAATTGAATAAGCTTTCTAAGTACTTGAAGTAAGATCCTTATAGTTTGTTTTATTACTATGATCTATATTATTGTTCTCCACATTAGACCTTACTGCATTTGCTTGAAATTTTCTTTGTTCCTAGTCGCACAAGTTTATGTCACTACTATAATATTAATATGATTTGTGGTGGTTACGTATAAGGTAAAAATTCTTTGTGCAATGGCCTAGTTGTTTATAAATAATGTACAATTGTACAATTTTAGAAAGTTAATGAATGATAAAAACGTTATATGATAATAAATGTTTGCCAGTAATGTCAATAGCAGTATAATGTTATTAAACAAACGTTAATCCATAATAATAAGCTGGTCTATAAAACATTTACAATAACATGTAAAAAAAGACAGCCAAATCGGTGAGTGATGAGTTCATTCGCAAGCGTGAATTGCACGTGTCTAATTCTAAATAGCTGTCAAATAGAAATACTTTTAAACTTTACGGCTTAATTGAGGATTATCTGGTTGAATTTTTAATTAGTGAATGCTTGCTTTTCAAACGTAGGAGAAAGCATAACTATAAATCTAGTTGTTAGCCAGAATCTATTCTTCCTTTGAATACATTAGATTTTATTCTTGGTTACACGCGTATTTTGATATGTTGAAATACATTATTTCCTCGCAACTGTAATATTATCAGCAGATGACATAATAAACATAAGTATCCTATAACACAAAATTGAAATATAAACTTGTTAGAGTCTTCGATACTCGACAAATGTTTTAGCTCTGTTCGTGGGCACTAATCTAGAAAGGAAGCTTTTAACATAAACGAACTTCATCAGTAAAATGCGATAGCAAAGCTACATGTCATAAAAGGAAACCTTCAAAACTAAATTAACAAGAACTACGTTGGCATCGCTAGCTAAGAATGATTTGTTCCGAGATAACTTGCTTGTGCAAGCAGCTAATACATTTTATTTTATAGTCTCTACCTGGATCCTGGTTTGCCACTAAAAAGGTGCTTATTAATCATGAATGTATGTGACGAATTACAAGCGAACACACGTTTACTCTGCCTTTTAAAATACCGAAACTGTGAAATTCGATGCCATCAATTAATCTACTGAGAGTTGTACATATGTAATATATGGCTATAAATACGCACATTCCATACTTAATGTGGGACAAATTTCATAGAAATTTCCGTTTTTAAAAGCACACCGCTACTTTGAACTTAACACCTTTGGTAATTTGTTTACTAAACTGATTTTATACAAACAAGTAGTATTTTAAATGAAAAACGAAGGGAAAGAAAAATTGGATAATATGGAAAATACTGCTAGTCTGACGATTAGAACTGAAAACAAAGTATCCACATAGCTGGTATATCGAGTACATTGGCATAGTGAAATGTGGACTATATTTTGAAGCTATGAATTCATGGAGATGATTATAGTTATAAAAAAACATTTTTTATGAATGTGCTACTTAACAGGAGTTTGTATAATTTACGAGTACGTTTCATATAAACTACGCACTTGGTGGGATTCTCTATTTCTAGATCAGAAAATGTGGGTTTGATTCCCACAGACTCCAACAACCATAATGATTTTGTAACGACTCCACTGCGCCCAAACCTCAATGAGGAGAGTGCAGTGGAAACTTAACAATAAAGTTATAGTTCGAAATTAATGTACACCAGCAAGGAATAACCTGCTGCACAGAAATTGGGCCGCAGCATGAAATAGGAAGATGTTACACATCAAAATGAATTAGCGACAAATAACCAAGCCAAACGTGCACTCATATAGCTACAGTGGGACACAGGCGCGGGTCAATTCTAAAAGAGTAAGTGTTTGTGTCTAAATCAATTCGGTAGGGACGCAGAAGTAGGTTGTAATAATTTATCGGGCGCTATCTCGCTCAGAAGACGATTGGCGTCTCCTATCCCAAAATGGAACGAACTCGGCATAGGACATCCGCTAATAAACGTTTAAATCGTTCATAAAATTACCTGTATGCAGTGATACGAAGTACAGTTATACATATGGTACAAATATGGAATACAAAATTATTAAAACAGAGATATATTTAATTGCGTTTGAAATGTTTGCGTGTAAATATTTATGTGGCGCTATATTTTTTTACTAACTATAACTGGTCAAAGCTGTCAATATTTAGGTATTGGCAGCTCTGGTTACTTCCAAAACAATAAAGATTATAGCAGCACATAAAGGTTTACATACAAAAAAAAGTCAAAGCCAACTACATTGCTCTTTTTAATCGCTCTTATACTGAACGTGCATGACTACAAAGGAAAATATTCGGTCGCAGTTGAAGCTTACCTTCATGTTTTATGTCATTTAAGAATATTGCTGATTATCACGACCATTTTAATTTGATTGGCGATTGCCTATCGGAAGAATGTGCTAGTGTTTACACTACACCAGTTGCCTTACTTTTTTAACCACGTTGTTTTTCTTCTATATAAACTTAATATTCAGGTTAAGATGGGCTTCTCTGGAGTTGACCTTTCAATGTATAATTATCTGAAAAAATATTTCTAACGATGAGGTCACGATTACAATTTGTGAAACCTATTAGGCAGACCACAATCCAACCGATACATTAATAACACTCAATGCTCCTCTTGACGAAGGAGAAGCTCAAAACTGGCATAGTAAATCAAATAGTCAAATAACATACACGTATAATAAAAACATTCGATGTACTTCGAATTATACTGGAAGGCAGAGGTGCAGAAAGCTCCGCAGAAAAGACAATAATTATGACACAATGCAGTGTCAACAATTTCAACACGAAGACCAAGCGAGTCTGCAACTTCAAAATAGTAAATTTCAAAGAGCTACAGCTACCTGAAGATTCATCTGTTGTGATGGGAAGCTTTTTCCAGACCTGGACCACTGTCCGCGGAGATGGTCGCTGAGAAACAGCGATGTGGAAATTTGAGGATAACCGATGAGATGCTCATGCCGTATAGCAGAAAATTTGCAAGGACTGCCTATATTGTTATTGTTCCCATGCAAGATCCGATCATAATGGATTATTGGGGGCCAGGCGACACTTAATCGACGATAAATAAGATGTTCAACATGTTTAAGCAATTCTAAATGTATTGCAAATCAGATTGAATACCGAAAACGCACTTTCAGCAGAACTGCTTAACTTCACTGCATTCTCATCGCGTATATTATTTAAAAGAGATCGTCTGGCTCACTCGCGGTGAGAGCCGGGTATGGACCGCACGTTCTGCTAAGCAGTCAGTCTCTTCTAGGTGGTATGCGGGACTGAGTGGTAAAAGCTGACGGTCCCTACCATTGATCAGGGCGCGAAAATTATGTGGTATTTTAAAAATGTAAAATAGCCTAAGTAAGATTATGTGACAATATTATATTCTTGATTAGTGTACCGCCCCGTTTCAATAGCGCGTTAAAGTAATTTGCATCTTCTTTCGGACCACCTTATATTTAGAAGTAGTAGTAGTAGTAGTAGTATTTGTGGGGAGACGTATGTCTAGCAAGTAGGCCTTCATCGGCCCTTTTTGCCAACCCCGTGGACAAAGCCTAGGCATGCAGAGTACCAGGTACCTTAGTCCTACTTAGAATTTGCCGAGACTAAGGAGTTCCAACCCTAGCAAGGGACATTTTATATGTTACACACCGTAGTAACATGGGACCCACGGCTTTACATCACTTCTGGATGATGGCATTCTGTAGAGGTTTTTATCCGCATTTTTTTATTATTTAAAAACCTCACCCGGATTGCGGGATCAAACTCTCGACCCTTAGATCAGTAGCCAGAATGCTTACCACTAAGCTATGGAGCCCGGCGTCTTACATTTAAGTATTGTAATAAAGGAATTCAGGTTTATCGCGTAAAGCGCCTGCCTTTAGAGATAAGGCACTTGCAAGGCTTTTCTGGTCGAAGCGCGCTCGCTTGGTTTGTCCTGAGTAGGCTCGCTGGCAAAGAGTCGAATTTCTCGATTATTGATTTTTCAAGAACCGCCTTCGCGGAACGACCGTAAACAGCTTTGGCCGGTTCCCATGCGGATTTCTTAAGGTTACTACAGTTACTAGTGAGGGGATGGCCCCGCGAGGAAACGCTCACCTTTCAGGCGAGCGGCCCGGGTTCAAATCCCGGCGACTCTAGAGTTTAAAAATCGTACGCTCCCAGGCTACCACGTTAACACCTGCGGTAGTCGTTAACTCCTAACAAGAAAACTCTTTCTCAGTTTCGACGTGAAAGGCTAGCCACCTACCCGGCCTAAGGGTAAAGAGGGCTCATAGAACCACTTCGTGGTTAAAACAGGCCACTGGCCTATAATAAGAGAAAAAAGAAGAATTCTACAGTTGCTCAAGGAATAACTGGGCCTCACATTTTCTCGTTTCTATGTGCGAGCTGGCTAGAAACTCTAGATGCACTAGGCCGCTTCTTGCCGCAGTTAACTGCTCTGCTTGCTAGTGGCGTCCTTGGGTACTACAAAATGAAGCAGTCAAATCCTGCTTAGAAGCTATATTTGTAAAGATGCAACATACCAGGATCTTCCCCCTCACGATCGCTGGATATAATATCAAATCAAAATGTAAGTATGCATATTCCTCAGCGTGTTTATCGACAAAGGCAGTTGCCGCAAATATACTCAGTCCTTGCTAAGGCCCTAAAATACCCAACTGAAGCGTGTTTAATTACTTCTTTTAATCAATCAGTTTATAACGCTAAAATCGTGAGTGATTAATCGTTTCAAAATTGCTGAAGTACATATGTACCCAAAATTCACTTCCGTCGCTTCCTTTGGAAGTTGTAACACTTTGTATTTGATGTGTATCAAGTGGACAAGTGGAGCTCCATTACTGTAGTTGCTCAACGATAATTTTTAAAGTATTTACATGACCTACACAAGATTTCTGATGTGTAACTTTTTCCTCCAGTTGCTACATTTAATGTGATCTCCTTTCGTGGAGACTTTGATGATAGTACCTTCATTCCACCCTTTCAGTGTCGCTTCTGCTTGCCATACACTCTCTAAAATATGTTCTGATGCTGATGCCATTATGAGTATATCTGCATATGTCCAAATAAATTTAGAGTAAATTTTAACAAATTATTAAATATTAAAAAACAATTAATATTAGGTCTGTATTGTTAACTTTATAAAAGCCAACTTTAGTTGCTATCAATTACTTGTATAAATGTGAACAATATATCAACGTTTTTGACAGAACTCTTACGTTGTCTGTTGTCCTACAAGAACTTGCCTTGATAGAAAACGTAGTGAACGTAGGAACATGCTTATTGCATAATAAATGTCGTGTTATTTCATTTGTAAGTATCTTTTTATAAGTGACACTGACACACAACACTGTGAAAACAGAAGAAACGAGAAAATGTTATAATTGCATGATATACTGATGACACCACATTGTGCACTCTTCCGTAGGATGATGTAATCAAACCTACATTTGACTTTCGGGAAATTTTTTGGTAGCGAAGATCAAATATTAGGGGTTGGGTAGATTCAACAGTGGCTGTTTAACTTAATATATTAACGAATTAAAAATAGTATGGTTAATAAAAACAAAGTTCAAGATAATTTAGTGAACTACGAAATAATCTGGACAACAGCAGGAAATGTACGCTGAACAAAGGCACTACATAAATAATGAATAACTCATGCCTATACATTCAATTCTATTAGTTATTATTGTTCAAGCGAAGCGGGGTAGGTGCACAATTCTGTTAACTGCGAACGCAGAACGGCTGATGAAATATTCAGAAAATTGGTGTAAAATAATTCGGAAGTTTCCAACTTTAGGATGCGGTTTCCATCCAGGGCTGGATGGTCTTGGTAGAAATACCTACTTTTATTTAATTAGTTTCTCATAACTTTTAAATTTTAGCTTCCTCAATTGGCTACCTTCAATCTGCAGCCATCATTTTCCGTTGTGTCCAGTACGCAGTACGTTGGATTGTTTTAGTTTTGCAAATTTTTGAAATCTTACAAGAAAGAACTCGTATCTTCTGCCAGCTTGCAAAGATTGCATAAGAAGCCTAAGCCCTTGCTTACTTTCCAGATGTGTAATTTTTCGCATTTCGATGAATGCAATTTTTATGAGAACTTGACTGAAAATATTGAATACTTTGAAAACGCTCTTATTATACCGACTAATAATTACATATTTCTATTATATGCATTTTACTAACGCGATTTGTTACAATGGTATCATCAACATAGTTTTCTTATATTGAAACAAGATCATTCATATGGCTTTTTGCACTGAATTCTTAGTAGACGAATCGTTTTAACTATATAATAGAAAAAAGTGATAAGATGTGTATTTAGAAAAGAATATTTTTTATTTACTTACCGTTTTTTGTAAAATACGTACTAAGAAAAAATTATAATTACTTGTAATCCATGTGCAAACATTTTAAACTTTGTTCTAGAAATGTATTCATATATTTAGAACCAATTAGGTATCTCTTTTATCAATTATTGCTCTGTCGCCAAAGGAATTAATTATTAAGATTAAAGTGTAAACATTTTATTTTTAACAACAATGAAGGCTAATAATAGAATTGCTCTTATTTCGGTTGCTTGGGCGCGTAAAAACCATCACAAACTAAACTACAGTTACTTCCGAGTTAAATCTAATTTACAGCCGGTGCTAACGCATTTAGGACGGCCTTGTAGACCCACAAACCTGAAACAGATATTGTGTTTCATAATGTAGGTGCTATTAAACTGGATTTATGTGCTTCCAATAACCAAAGGTACAGTTAATCTGTGTTGGTTTAATGCGTGCCGAACGCAGGCGATGATACATGCATGCAGTATTGTCATTAAGTGCAAGGCTACATCATTTATCGTTTCGTTGGCACAACGCTGACAAGTGTGTGGAGCCGCTCGAAAACGAGAAGCTCTGAATGGTTAAAAATTCAATGCACAACAGTATTTGAAAGACCTCGTAAGGCTCATTTAGCACGGTATTTAGGTATGGATCATTAATCAAGCCCATACGAGGAAAGGTTCAAAAGCGCAAAAACACAGTCCTGAATGGGGATAATGCCTGATAATTAAGATTATTACTGCAGATTCAATATAAAGAGCAGGTGAAAAGACTGCAAGCTGTTGCGGAGCAAATTGTCGATAATTAATGCATAATGGCGAGTACTAAGCTTCTTTAAATATTTTATCGTTTGGAATTAGATTCTCACGATCTGTCGTTTCTTCAAGTTTCAATATTAAATTGCGAAACATTCCGCAAGTTTAGCCAATTCAGTAAGGTTTGTGTTTTAATAACATGTTGCAATTGTATGTGGCTACGATTATTAGTATTCAGGGTGATCATCGTCGTCGGTTTTTCTGGAAACATCGGCCTCATCTCTTCGAGGAAATCTTAGATATTAGCACCTCATGGTAGCTAAAGCTAGGCTTGGAAGTCGTTGTGGAGACTATATTTTAGTAGCCGTCGACGCACTGCAACAATTTGAACCATTTAAAAAAATTGGAAAAATACCATTTATTACAGGAGAAAGCAAATGAAAGAAAGTTGTAGTGTGTTAAAGCCCAAATTGGTGGGCCCTAAATACTAATGACACCGGAATTAAAAGATCTGCAACGGAACGAGTTGAATTAAATAATGATATCAACTGTATTGATGCTAGGGGTAACAACAATTTGCTTCCTCTGACTAAATAATAGCAGCTTATTTCAGAGATTTAATTTAATATAAAGAAAAAGAGTTTAAAATAAATAGTACTATAATTACAAACAGTGGTTCGCGTATGCTACATTGATCTTAATACGCCAATTGATTAGAGAAAACAAATATGTTGTATATCCAGAAACTTATTTTAAAACGAGCAGTCTGTCACTGCTGTTCTTTCTCCCTTTAATGAACGTTCCAGTGTGTAACTAAAAACACTTTCAGTCAAACGTGCCCGCAGCCACGAGTGTATAATATAGTGAACTATAGCTATTAGTGCAATTTAAATAAATTTCACTGTTAATTTTCAGTTTCTTTTAACAAGTGGTATATTACACGCTGTGATTTATTACAATTAACGTTTTATAATCTTTAATTATGCTAATGCCTGCACTGACAGAATTGCGTAAATACTTTTCCAATCGGCTATTGAGAATTCTCACATCCTGGATAAACTTTGTATAATTGCAATACCGTTAATGTTGAGTTGCAGCATACTTTAAGTCGTGATTTTACTATTACAAACTCGCTTGTATTTTCAATTTGTCAGATTGCTACGTAACCTTAGCTACAATATTTTACATGCGTATGTACGCACGATTCATTATTTAGATATACCGAGTGATAACTACCAAACCTGACCATAGGGATTTAACATGGGGAATCATTTTTGCATGATTTCTGGCTTCATTAATTCCTACTACACAGCCGTCAACATGATATTAAACAAACATATCTCATGGCAATTTATATATTATATTATATATGTTACAGGCAATTTTATTATTTCAGTCATTATATATAATCCCTAGGCATTATACGAGTACCTATAGAATGCCTAGTCATTATATAATTATGTATAATGGCTGTAAGGTTGCATAATTGGAAGTTATGTTAAATAAATCGGCATTGCTAATGCGCATATCTAAGCTGTGTGCCATTCTAGTTGTTTAAGTTAGTTGCAGCCTTTGATTGTCCTCGGTGATGTTCACCCCCTGATGCCGACAATGAGCTCTTCTGCGCTAAATACCTTCAAAATTTGCTAGGGTGATAAGTTAGCGTACACCCATTAGCTAATTTGGATAATGGATAACTCGACTGTCCAGTTTCGCCTCTGACGTGGTTCACACGTTGAGTTACCGTGC
Organism: Agriotes lineatus; assembly: GCA_940337035.1. NCBI lineage: Eukaryota > Metazoa > Arthropoda > Insecta > Coleoptera > Elateridae > Agriotes > Agriotes lineatus. Next base: position 29,374 of record CALNHX010009855.1, read on the forward strand.
TCTTCTATCCATTCCCTTGCAAAAAGTTTCGCCTCTGGCGTGGTTAACACGTTGAGTTACCATGCTCTTTTGGTTTTTCCGCCTGATGAAGCCCCTTACAAAAGTGGGCGAAATGTTGAGTTCTTGGATCTCAATCATGACACGGTCCAATCCCGGAAGTCGTTTGTTACTTAATGACAATGGCCGTGAAAGCCTCAGAAATCATCTAAATGAGTGCTAACTTTACTTTAAAACATACATTCCATAAAAATACTACAGCCAGTTAGGAATTATATACAATGACTAGTCGTTGTAATTACAACGATTGGTCCTTTATTTTGTATTTGCACTACGACCACTCTCCCGTTCTATTATTCACGAGCTAACGAGTATTTTACCAGTTGCATACGATAAGATTTGAGGTTGTAATTTATTTTTTACAACGGTCGATTGTTACACGATTTTGTTAAATTTTTGCTGTAGTTCCAGAGTACATTTTTTTTTAAATTCTGCTTAGTATATTTAAATATGTGGTTGAAAGTATATATAGATTTAGAGCGATTTTTAAAAGCTGGTACAATGATCAAATACGTTTAAAATAATAAATCTGGAGTTAAACTTGTTGAAGTTATTACGCCCAGTCTATGAATCACAATTGCATTTTAATACATTTTATCCATTTGTGGAAATTAACATATCGAAAAAATATAATTTTTTAAGAGTAAGCAAGTGAATGTGACTTTAGAATTGCTCTAGAACCTAAGCTCTTATCATAATCGAAAAATGAAGGAAAACGTAGACCAACAGGATGAAGAAGAAAATTAGCTTTTAATATCAATATCTAAATACAGTTTGCTTCATCTTTCGTAATGTTTCTTTACAAAATCCTTTTTAGACCGTTTATAGTTTTAGTAAATCCAAAATTTGTGTATAAAAATAGCAAATTGCGTTTCGAATAGATTGAAAAACGCCATCGGCGTTTGATTTTTTTCTCAAAAGTCGACATCTCCTAACTTGAAATCTAACCGTTGAGCACAAGTCAGACATAAATTAAAAATAAAAACAGATTGCCAATGTGGTTCTTCAATCAATTAGAAATGAACTTTGGAGAAAATCTGACTTACTAACAGTAAAAATAATGATTGAAAAAACAATCAAACAATCTTCCTCCATACACAGCACTGGTAGATTATAAAAAGGCGTTCAACAGGGTGAAACATTGGGCAATTATGAGAGAATTGAATATTGCGTTTATAGATCACGGATATACCAACCTCTTAAAGAACATCAAAAAAATTCAAAAGCAAAGGTCAGATTACATAAAGAAACAAATGCCTTTTCTAAACCCAGAGAAATCAGACAGGAAGACACAGTGTCGCCTAAACTGTTTAACATGGCATTAGAAGCAATTTTCAAGAACTTAGATTGGGCAAACCAGGAAATTAACCTAAACGGAGAGAGGCTCAACCACCTATCATTCGCTGACGATATTATTTTATTCGCGGACAAAGAGGATGATCTGAAAAGTATGCTGACTGAATTAAAAGAAAGATCCAGCTAGGTGGGACTAAAGATGAACCGAAAGTAGACAAATACAATGTGTAAACAAGACCCAAGCATATACATGAAGGGTACAAAAATACAAAATGTTCAGGAATATAATATGTAGGTACCTAGGACAGATGATTTCAATGTGAAAAGAAAATAGAAAAAACGAAATAGAGAGAATAAGAAAGGACTATCTAAAATATTAAGAAACCAAAAAATAGCACGTCTTCGGACCACACTATACGATCAGTGTGTGCTCACTATAATAAAGTATAGATCTAAAACATACTTACGAAACAAACAATCGCTAAATTAAGGATGATTCAATGGAAAGAGCAATTGTAGGAGTGTCACTACGAGATAAAAGAGAGGAATAAATGGTTGAGGTCAAAGACAAAAGCTATGGATATAATACAAAGAATTCGCTGAAAAAGGATTGCACAGGGCACGTGGCAATGTATAAGGATGGCTGGTGAAACAGTAAGATTTTGCATTGGAGACCGTGGACAGGAAAAAGAAACAGAGGAAGGCCAATAACAAGGTAGTATAGACATAAAGACGGTGGTTGGATTAGCTTGGATACAAGTGGCACAGGGAACGATGGAGACAGCAGAGGAAGGCTTATGCTTAATACTGGGCGCAGGAAGGCGAAAAAAAGGAAGGATCAATTAAAATTCACTAATCTTGAAGAACTAACTTTAACTGTCTCCGATAGTGTCACGTTGTTCTTTTCTTTACCAGCTCTTTAACTATACTTTGATCCAATAGCGAAATCTATGAAGAAGAGCATAAGAACAATCGAGATAACACACACTTAATTTGAATTTTGACAGTCAATTTGTATTCTTCCACTTCCACGTCATCAATGCGTCTGTACATTCTGAAACGCTATGAGCTCAATTTACCCGAAAATAAATATTTTCAAAATAAAATGCAACGTTTATATTTACGCTTCGTGCCATGTAATTTAATTAAGCGTTACAGGGATTAATTAATTCGAAACGAGTTGATGCGGAGGTGTATTTTCAGCCGCCCCCAAGTGGAAACGTGATACAATGCGCACGTGATACACGTACGCAGAAAATCACTTCCTGTTTAACAGTTTATAAGGTGTATTTATCAACTATGTCTTCTTTGTTCTATTAAATTGTAATTAGGTACATGAATGATTGTACTGTCTGAAATATTAAAACCGGTCATTTGTCGTTGCCTCTACGTGTCTTACAATTTAACATGTTCACGGTTCTGCATCCACATAAAGTGAGGGAAGAGTATGTTTAAAAATATTATTATTAATGTGCAATGCTAAATTAAGCACTGCAACCATCTCTTCGTGTACATTTGTGTGCAACATATTGTTTTTAATCCACACTCATACCCCCATCGAAATATCTCTGCAGTTTTCAAACATGAATGTACCTACTGCTCCGCTCGATTGTGATTACCGAATTTTGCATTGCAGAAATAAAGAGTTCTTAGAATTCAGAAAAGCACACTGCCAACAACTATTATCCATATATATAATAGACTTGTCCGTCCGGGACGCTGTTTCAGCAGCCAAACCGTAAGAGATAGAGAAAAAAGTTATTAAAGTTATATGTTTGGAATGGTCATGTCAGGTCAGGTACCGAATTTCAGTCTCTAACACTAATTATTTTCTTAATTATCCTAATCCTAACTTTTTAGGTTAGATTCTAGGCAAATTTTCTCAAGGCGAATGCGACTGGTAGTTTGCTACCAGCAATGACGTCATATACGTACGTGTGGTGAATACGCGTTCTATTTGCAAAACGGTTTTTTTTGTTTTATTAAATGAGACATTTGTCTCACTGGACTGCTAGTTAGTTTTGTAAAACGGCCGAGAGGTCAAAATATTGCCGACAATCATTTTTGCGATTCAGATACGAGTTTCTGCTGCGACGAAAATAACGACGAGTGCTTGCACGAGTCGTTATTTTCTAAAGCAACAGAAACGAGACAATCTGAAGAGCAAAAATTGTCTGCAATATTTCGACCTAGAGTCCTATTCGTCTTGACAATTTAACTTTTCATTAAAAAATAAGTTACAGAAAAAATTGTAGCTGAAATAAAGCTCCTCGAACTATTGTCACTACAATAATAGTTACAGAAAAAATTGTCGCTGAAATAAAGCTCCTCGAATTATTGTCGCTGAAATAAAGCACCTCGACTTATTGTCACTAAAATAATCGTTCGGTTGGTAGTTTATTTTTAAATTGAAGAATGCCATTGGTTGACAATGACACCAGTTAAATTGTCATGATAAAATTTTTAATAGCTGAAAAATATTATTGAGTGATTAATAAAAAATACAAGAGACGACTAAATAGAAAGTTAGTTTACTACATACAAATCCTTAGCTTGAACTGATCAAGAAAAACAATACCTATGTAATAGCTCTACATATTCATCACAGAGATAATAGATGTTACATAATTTCAAGTACCTATATTTCCATGTCAAGAGTTGTCAAAAAATAGATGCACAATAGATTGATGAAAAGTTCAAAAAGAAATATGGCCGAAACACCATTCGAATGTAGAACTACAAGAGATATCGCTTTTTATGTATCTTTAATTCGACATATAAGTTTTACATTTATTGTAAACGTACTCTATCGCATCTTCATAACACTTAGATTAACATAATTTCAAACTGCTTTTTAAAAATGTACGTACAGATGCGTTGAAGAACCAACATATGAGAAAGTGATAGATGTTAAAACAAAAATAACAAAAAAGAAGACACCGGGCGGTAACAACTTAAACGGAGAACTGGTAAAATATGGAGGGGACAAACTGCATGAAAGAATATATAAACTTATAAATAAAAGGAAATATAGAGAAATGAAACGATGCCGAAAGAATGGGAAACGGGAATAATAGTAACAATACCAAAAAAGGAGACTTGCAACAGTGCAGCAACTATAGGGGAATTACACTATTAAATACAACCTACAAAGTGTTCGCATCGGTACTTCACAGAAAACTTATGAAATTTGCAGAGAAGGAAATTGGAGATTATCAGATGAGATTCCGACGAGGGAGATCAACAGTGGACGCCATACATGTAATATCACAGATACTGGAGAAGCCTTACGAGTACGATCTGGAATTGCGCGTGCTTTTTATTGACTATAAACAAGTATTTGATAGAATTAACAGAAGAAAACTCCTAGAAGCTCTGGAGAGAATGGAGATACCAAGCAAACTAAGAAGATGCATCTAAATGACAATGAAAAACTGAAATGCTACCGTAAGAACAGAAGGGCAAACAAACCCACTTAACATCAATAAAGGGATACGCCAAGGAGATACTCTGTCGGCAACCTTATTTAACCTGGCTATCGAAGATGTAATAAGGCAAGTGGGTATACAGGGAAGCATAAGAAACAAAGAAGTACAAATCGTAGCATACGCCGATGACATAGTAATGATATTGAGATCGTGGAAAGGACTAACAGCAACCTTTAAACAAATCGTGGACGAATAAAAAAAGATAGAGCTCGAAATAAACGAAAAAAATCAAGTACATGAAATGTAAGAGAGAGAAGGCAGGCATAATTAAAGAAGTCAAGATGGAAATGTATAATTTCGTAAAGGTAAAAGTGTTCAACTATCTGGAGTTTAAATAACATACAACAATGAACTACGTGAAGACATAAAAGATAGGATACAAAATGAGTATAAAACGTTCTACGCAACTAGGGAAATTCTGAAAACAAGAAAAATTTATGTGAAAACTAAAATAGGAATATATAAGACACTTATCAGACCTGTAGTCGTGTGGTGCCGAAATAATGTGCTCAACACAAACGGAAGAAGAATAACTGAAAGTCTTCGAGATATCTTAAAATCAATAGTGGGGCTTAAAAATACGGAAAATGGAGAACAAATGCAATATATGAACCACGGACTCATAGAAGCCATGGAAGGAGAAGATATCGTACGAATGGTGAAATGGTAATGCATAAGATGGTTAGCACGTTTAACAAGAAAAGAAAGACCGAACTTATTACAAGAAATGAAAGAATGGAAACCTGAGACGAGAAGACCACGAGGGAGACAAAAGATTTGATGGCACGATGAAGTCATGGAGGATTTAAGGAAAATGAACGTGAAGGACTGGAAGACCAAAGCGAAGAACAGAGTAGAATGGAGGAAGATTGTGGAAGAATCAAAAACACACCCGCAACTCTAACAGAAATTATGTTAAGAGGACAAATGTGGACCAATCCACCCTGGAAAGCGGATGATTTGCTTCAGAAAGAAATGGCTACATTCTGTTCAGAATGGGACGCCTATATTAGTATTATTATTATGACGAATTTCATAATAATCTATAAAATGTCGTTGGCAAGGATTAGTTATAATTTTCTAGTATTATAATACACGTGACTTCACAATTTCAGAGACACGTTTGATTAACTTAATTTTTACCCATACTAAAGAAAAGCGCGGAAATGAATGCTTTCCATTCATTCACTCATGTAAGCGATAGAATGGGTCTTGGATTAAAAATCAAAAATCTCTGCGTGTTAATTTAAACATCCTGGACCAAAAATCAACATTTTGCGTACGTCTTTCAATAAATTCGTTTTGGAACGAAATAGTGTTAATAATCGTACTTACAGTTTCCAGTAATTCATACAATGATATAATTATAGTTTACGCTGTTGTAGTTTGAATCAAGCATTAAATATATAAATTATCAACGTAATTGTGTTAATAATGATTGTTATAAATAAACACAGAAACAGGTTGAACAACCCAAACCTAAATTTACTTGACTCAAGAAAATGGTTCCTGCTTAATGCTTAACACAATACAGTCTGCAACTGCTAGCATCTGGCTTAATTTCTATTCATAATTAGACGGAACGATTTACTCATTGGCATTAGACAGCCAAATTATCCCAGTGACGTCAATGCCCAAAGTAAGAATGGAATATACAAAAAAGCGTCGTAAAAACAGCAGCATCTGCAGGAATCTGAGAACGCTTGGTGGACTGTGTCTAATTGAACATTGCAAACGGGTCTTTATGGATAAAGCTGGCATTTTTTGGACTTTTAACGGTAATAGCAAATCAAAATCCTTTGAAAAATATAATAAAACTGAGTTCAAATTGAACTAAACGTTTGTTATAAGTTACAGCAGGTTCATGGCGGTTCATAACACACATAAACAATTTCCTAAAACTTGTCGTCTCTGTTTTATCAGTATAGATTCCTTAATAAGATAATAGATGCAGAACACAAAACATTCATTTAACGATTAGCAATTAAGATTTGACGGGTGCCACCTCAGTGATTTCAACGATAAATTACGAAGTGAACCGCAGCGTTTAATTATAATTAACCGCCTCTTGGGTGATACTTAATCAGCGACAAGAGGTATTACTTCTTCTTTCTAGTCAAGGCCGGCGTAAGTGACTCTTCGAAACAGCAAAATTTAACACCAAGATTACTATATCCTACGACTTAAATATGGACAAAAGAAATTATTGCAAAGCAGCGCAGTCTTTTTTATTTAATTACTGTTAAAAAATTAATTTCTTCTTTATTTTCTTTCTTTTCGTTGGCGTCGATAATAATAATGATACCCAAACAAACGGAAACTCAAAAATTCACTTGTTTCAATCTATATTGAAAATAAAACAAAATTCTAGAATTTGAATGTGGGTCATATGATGGTAAGTTGATCATTTTGTTTACTCTAACCGATCTCTATCTCTTATCGATGAAAAGGCAAAAATGTTTCATTTATTGTCGTTTTACACAAATGGGAAGCATGCAAATTTATACTCTTTATTAGACTATTATGATATTAATGAACCTCAAATTAACTCATTTCCATAAAAAAACTCATTTGAATATTAATAATATTAAGCCATCTCCATACACGTTCAAAATGTAGCAGGCACCAATCGTATCGTGGCTATACTCAATCTTTGCAGGAAACGAACATTTCTTCTCGAGTAACCACTTGGTCTTAGAAATTAGTTCAAGTAATTCTTAAAACTGCTCGAACAAGAGGATTTATAATTACAAACGGTTTGTTCGCAATTGCTACTACATGTTTGCATCATACGAGACTGAATTAGATGTCAGATCCCTTTAAAAATATACAAATAATGACGACGTACCTGCTTTGCCTACCCATGCAGAACAGTTTGACAGCACCACACCCAAAGCGAAGTGCAGTTTTGCTGAATTCTGTTGATTTAAGGTATTAGTTAGAACGCATTTAGAAGGAATGCTCTACTACAAGAATCATTTGTTAAGAAACGGTTTGATGGCTAAATATGAAATACCATTTCTAATTCCACCAGCACTACCTGTCTAAAGCGCTATGGAGTGCTGAAGCTATCAAATTTTCTATCGAAATTGAAATTGGATGTACAATACTTAACCACAGAACATTTCTATCGTTCCACCGAGAAGCCCTTTTATTTACTTTTTATGGGATAGAAACAACGGAGTGTGTTGAATAAATTTATTTACAATCACTAAAATTAATGACTACAAACGCCTAAACTGAGTTACTAATATTTACCTTCATCTTAAGCTATTGTTACATTCGAGTACAAACTCAACTTGCACATTCCACAGATTAATCCGCAAAGTAGCTCAATTCCAATTTTGATCAGCTTCGTAAATGTTTTCATCTAAATCATCCTTCTGAGATTTGAGGATTGCGTGACACAGCCGAGGATCGAACCCAGTATTTCAGCTCAGCAAAGCAAAAGTTTCACTACTGGGTACTCTTTACTTTTAATGTATTAGGCAGGCTGTTCATTTTAAAAACGCCAACCGTAAGAATACTTGTGTGCTATTAATGGATAGTTACGACTCTTTGCCAATTTTGATCATTTTTAACTCCCAACTTATACAAAAATAAAGCCAAGATGTGTTTTCCAATGCATAATTGATATATAAATCCCATTAACATAACCAAACATTATTTTTTCAAAATTACATAAAAACAAAGAAAACTGGAACTATTGTTTTTAAGGAAATTATTTGTGAGATTCAAAATACTTTTAATTTATAATAGACAAATTACAGTTTAATTTAGTGCTTCTTTTTTAACTAAAATATGTATTCATATTGTTACGGTCCGAAGGTGTCACTTCAAATTTCCGCCCGATTTTGCAATAGGTCCTACAACTTTTAACACCGTCGAGTACTTCAGGTTGCCTAGTTTTTAATTATGTTTGACTTCGTGTTTGCGCGCCTTCATTTTGGAAGCTTTTTCCAGTCAGTTCTGGTGGTGCTAATTTTCGGCCTTTTTGTTTGGGATTTTTCTTCTCTGTAAAAATCATCGGCAATATGGGGTAGATTCGATCTTGGCGAATTGGTGCACCCATCTGGTTACCTCAGGATTTGATGATATTTCGGAGGTAAAATATTAATTGACAGCCCGAAAAGGAAGGTAGTATTAGGTTAGCTCTATTTTCACGCGTTTTTCTTCCGCTTTCTCTTCTTTTCTTGTTCCCTCTTTATTGTGATTTTGTGGTCCTACTGCGATATTTCTACGACGATCTCAAAATTCACCGCGCTACCTGTCAAAAATCCGTCGACATGTAAAGCAGATTCACGCTGTTGTTCTACCCACCTGTTGGATCAAAAGCACCACATCAAAAATACAGAGTTGCTGCGATCGCAAGCTCTGCTCGACAGCTTCTTTTAAGATTTTCCAGCAAACTCCGCAGTTACTTAAGTCAGGGTTTTCAATTATTCCAACTTTTCGCACACCTCACGCGTTCCGTCACCAAGGAAATACATGATTTATTGGAATCGCCCCCATCCTAGAGTTTTGTCATCGTAGAACTTAAAGTTTTGATGTAATTTTTGATACGCAGTAAAACCATCAGTTGTTTACTGATTTAGCTTTACTGTAATTTTGTAGCTGGTGAGCAATTATCCGTTGTTTACCAAAAAATTATTCTGCTTTCTGTGTTTTGTGATTTTTGAGCTATAATATGGTATTTATCCACATCAGCGTTCGTTTTAGAGACCTCGTCGTGCGGCACTATACGTGAGTATATCATTTGAATCGTGTTTTGGAGTGCCTGATACAGCTCACTTCAATTAGGGTTTTTACTACTTCGCTTTATTGATTCCGTGCGCTCATATTAAATCTGATCTTTTTACTTGCGTGGTCTCCGTATACTCTTCGTGCAGCGAATCCGCTGTAATAATTTATATCTTAACTATTTGAATTCTAGATTCCTTCTGCATTCCCAAATATGGGGTTATTAATGTTTGCACTGTACTAAGAACCATTGCCAACACAAAATACTTAAAAATAAGAGACATCTGATATATGATTGGCGTTTCGATTTAGTGTGATTGTTTATAGTCCTATTCGTGAATCAAGAACAAACTCATCAAATTTTGGCTATTCTGGAAATTTAAAAATGTGACTTCACTGTTCCTTTCTTTATCATTGTAACCTCAAATTGTATTCTTGACAGAAGCTTGACAATACGTATTATCGAAAACATTTTAAAGGTTTTTGACTGTTTTACAAAAACTATAGGTCACTTTATGAGATTTTTATCACTCTATGTATCTTTAGTTTCGACGTTATTATTATTATTACTAGACGACAAAAACTATAGGGCATTAACTACTGTGGTTACGTAAAATGTAGTTTTATTTTGAATGTTTCTGGAAAATTATGAATTTGTGAGCCCTTTTTATTCTTTTCTTTAAGTTTTTCCATAGAATACATATCTAACCGCTGGAAAGCTCTTTTTGACTCACTCTGCGTATAGTACAGCAAGCCAAGCCATTAATGGGAGTGGACGATAGGCTTTGCCTGTGAGTCAGTATAATCTGTTTTTTGGCCTCTGCTCATAGACTTCTCGAACAAAAGTTATTGTAATTGACGACGAACAATATTTCACTCTTTCAAATTCAGAAATGAAAGGAAATGATGGATTTTATATTGATAATATAGAAAAGGCTCCAAGCAATGTAAAATTTAAAGAAAAGGCAAAATTTTTCGATAAAATATTGATTTGGTATGCAATATTAGAAGCTAAAATATCAAGTATCGATAAGATATCGAGTATTAGAAGTGAAGCAGTCAATACCTTATATGCAAACATGCTTGTACAAATTATTGCAGTTCGTCAAAACACATAATAACCACTACAAAACAATGTTCTGGTCAGACTTCGCATCATGCCACTATTGGAGAACAATAAGTGAGTGGTTAATTACATTCCATTTGTCTCAAAAGATGATAAACCAACAAATGTTCCGCAAGCACGACCCAGCGAATAAATTTCGGCCCTACTTAGTAGAAAAGTGTATGATAATAAGTGGAAAGCTGAAAATGAAAAGCAGTTGGAAGAAGGATCTACCAGTAGATTCGCGAAGTTGATATCCTAACCGTCCAGAACCTAATGCGACAAATTACGGACCATCGAAACACACTACCCTTTATCTGTACTTTAAATGTTTATTGTTGTTGCTAATATATCTACCAACGACGCTATATGATATATGTTTTACAATATACAGGGTGCAGGGTGTCCCAAAAAGAATGGGGCACCCATTAGTCATAGATTTCTTACGTCATAATAATTCGATTAAACCTAATATACCTTAGTACAAAGTCCCTTCAGTAAGAAGTTATAGGGCCTTGAAGTTCATTCTTTAATTTTTTATTTTTTCGTTAATTTCCACAAATGTAGAGATATCAATTTGAATTTTGGTACATACTTACTATTATGTATTGAATTAATAATATATTTTTCATAAGTTAGACTTGACTGTAAGAGACACTTTACCTACATTTGAATTTTTTTTTAACTATAACTTCGTTATCTGTAATATAATTTAAAATTTTAGGTTATTATCTGAAAGAGAATTAAAAAGCACATAAATAATGTACTCTTAGTTCATAAGCCTAAAAGCAACCGTTAACCTTAAAATGCTCATCAAAGGGTTTTGGTTCTAATTAAGACGTACAATTATCAAGTAGCCATGATCACGAAAACAATGGTCATATAGTAAAAAACAATGATAAATCAATTAATGACATTAGTAACATACGAATTTGTTCTTTTATGTTTAAGCAAAGGCCGCTACATAACGAATTTTCCAATGCTTTCCAAGTATGAATACCAAAATAAATAATTGAACTTCAAGGCCCTATAACTTCTTACTGAAGGGACTTTGTACTAAGGTATATTAGGTTTAATCGATTTATTATAACTTAAGGAATCTATGACTAATCGATGTCCCATTTTTTGGGACACCCTGTATAATATGGCTTTTATAATATTAATGATTGAAAATTTTACGAAAATGTTTGTTACATACGTTTATAGCCGAAATAGTAGATTATGTTATTATGAGTAAAAGTGATACTTTGGATGGCGAGACCAGACGCAGCGTAAGCGAGTCAGACAAGTTCAGACGATATAAGTAGATAATTTGATTATAGGAGTGCATGTCCGCTGAAGCCACATTTCCGTGCTACACGGCTGTGAAGTTGTAGCTTCTAATACAAGGTGTATTCAAATAAAGTATCATAAATAATACGGCCTTGAGTCAAAATAACAAAATTGAGCCAAATATACCTTAGCACACAGCTGCACCCCTTATGACTTACAGCCCTCCTTAAATATCAAGACTAAAAAAATATTTAAATTAATTGTCAAGAATGACTTGACACAGAGTACTCACTACTCATATTTGACACACGTGAGTATCTATTAGACCTTACACCCGCAAGGGTAAAAAAGTCCTAGGATTAAGTAAGTAAGTAAGAGTACCTATAATTGAGTAATATGGTCTCGTAATTGTTCGGAAATTGATGAACGGCGCTGTTGCAGCTAATCACTGTTGTATCTTTTGGCCTCATTGTTATGTTCCACCCTGTATCAGTACAATTTTTACTTCCTTTTACGATAAAGGAAGTATTGGATTCACCCCAAAAATTCGAAATTGAGTTTTCAACATATCTTCACGTTTTAGAGTCTCCTAAACCCAAAAAGCATGTTTTTGTTCATTGGTCTGTCTGTCTGTGTGTGTGTATCTGTCTGTATGTGTGTGTGTGTGTGTGTGTGTCTGTATGTCTTTGAACAGAATATCTCAAAAACGAAAAGAGATATGACGTTGAAACTTCATATATAAGATTTGTGCACTTTCTAGATGCGACAGCAAGCTTTTGAAGAAAATCGCATTACCGGAAGTATGATGTTTACTCTTTTGATTTTTCAGTTGTTTTGGATTTTTTCAAAAACGGCTAAAATGATTTTTTTCAAACTTTAGATTTTTATTAGATACATTTTTAATGTATATTAATTTGCGATAGGTGATTTTCCAGTTAAATACCTCTAAAATGGATTTCTTTTGGTTTTTTCCTATTTTTTATTAATCTATATTTTAAATGGAACACCCGATATATTATTACATTTTTGAATTCAGCTTAAAATTTTAGAGAAAATTTGCTTCTTCTATGCTCTATTTTGTACGATTTTGGTAGAATTTGACAAATGCTTAAAAATTAAAAATCAAGTTGTTGGCTAATTATTAAAGTCACTGTAATAGTATTTTACAGTACAAGTCCGTTAGGCTAGCCTTTACAGCCGAGCCAGAGAGTTTATGAGACGAGCTTGAAGAGCGGGTCAAATAATACTGGCGACGGACGTGTATTATACAATAGTTTTTGTAATACCTACATATAATTCGGTCATACCTATCTTTTTGTAATTTATTTTCATCAAAACAATAGATTTGTCAAATAACGTTTTAGAATGATTAATTAAGAGTGCGTAGAACGTTGCAACTGTTGTTTATAATATAGTACATTTATTATATGAGCGATTATGACAGTCATTATTCACGAAGCTGACATTTGCTCCACAAGCCGAAAGCGCGTCGCGCAAATCATCTGAGTGAATAATGGCCATAATCGCGAATGTAATACGATATTTTATCTACTTCTATGCAATAGGAGTTTTGTGTTCGTATTTACCAATTATGACATTTGTGACAGCTGTAAACTTCAAAAGTTATTTAATAATAAGAATGAATCTTGTGATTGGCCACAACCTATTGAATAATGAAAATCGAATTTTCTGATTGGTTGCAATTGCAAGCTATTGAATTATGAAAATAGAATTTTATGATTGGCTGCAAACCGTGAATTATGAATCATAATTCATGGCCATTATACAGTAGGAGTAGATAAATGTCAGTTATTTCTAATTTCGTGTATGGCTGTTAGCAGTTTTAAGTTGTTCCCAGCTCGTAACTTATGGCATCTGTAGAAAATGATGAAGATATTCCTAAAAACGTTAAGATTGTGAATGAGCACGTTATTTTAGCGTATGTTCAGGAGTTATAACAGTCTTTTGCGTCTTCTTCTATGTGGAGTTGAAGGCTTGCTTGCTGCTGAATTGTGTGACAAACGTCACTTTGACATTTGGCACACAATTTAGCAAGCCGTGGTCTTTACGGACACTTTTTACGGCCTGCGGCCGTAAAGGGGTTGCTTACATAGTACTAAACAGTCCTCAACGAAATCTTTAACAAGTAGGTATTACAAAAAAGGAAGTTGTGTGTGTGTATCACACCAGATTGTTAAAAATTATAATTGACCAGTTTAATTTAACTTGCCCCCAAAGTCAAACAATATTTGAAAACTCATGTTATCCATGAATGCAATATTTGTTATTAACATTTTTGTTTTTAGAAAAGCTAGTTAGCTGTCAAATGCTAAAAAATATTGATCAAAAATGATTTTCATCTAGCATGGCTATGAAATATTTCATAATTTATGAATGCAACTATAACGCACTTAAAAATCAAATGTCAACTTTGACATTAATTTAAGTATAGACGTAGTTGCATTCATAAATTAGAAACTATTCCATAGCCATACTAGATGAAAATAATTTTTAATCATACTTTATTTTAGTAAGACAGGATGAAACACAATACTGCAGGAAACACTATTTCTTCGCAAAAGCGCTAATAGTAACAAACATCGGATGAGGGATAGCATGATTTTTCGAGCATTTTTTAATCTTTGGGGAGCAGTTAGATGCTCGCTTATCTAGAAAACAAAGGCGCCATAAAAAAATGAAAGAGTCAAAAAATCTGTAGGTGAATTTCGTCAATCATAATTTCTAAAAATTGTAACGATACAGGGTGAGACACAATATTGCGGCCAAAAAATACAGCAGTGATTAGCTGCAACAGCACCTCCGATGCATCAATTTCCGCATCATTACTATTACTTAATACTATTTACGTGCGTGTGCCAAATATGAGTAACCTATGTCAAGGCACTCTTCTTAATGTTTTTTAGTCTTGACCTTTACAGGGCTGTGCGTCATAAAAGGTGCGACCTTGTACTAAGGTATATTTGGCTTAATCTTCTTATTGTGACTTGAGCAGCACTTGTAGCACTAAAACGCTGCCCTATACCTATATTATTTATATCAACCACAGAAAATCCGCCCATATCCTTTTGTAACGCCCTGTATATTAACAAAACACAATAAGTTATCGGCTACTTAATTTCATAGAAGAGTTTTGCAACATCAATAGATGAGCATTTCAAGTGCAAGGGGGTAATTATTCCCCGCTCATATACAGAGTGAGTCATAATTAGGTGTATAAAAATTAACCGAAGTATCTGTAGGCCAAAACAAAGCAATTAACCAATACACCTTCATACCAAATGCTCTATCCTTCAATTTTCATTTTGAAACAATATCAGGACAACGACTGTCATAAACATTCATTAATTGTTTGAAAGACTGTACTGTTTAAAAGAACGATTTTCTTTCGAAATGGGTGGTTTTCCTCCAATAGCATACATCGTCTTCGTGTACGGCTTTTGCAACGGAAACGCCTTAGCAGCCTTTAGGGACTACCACAGCAGATTCCCTAACAGTAGAATCCCAAATCATCAGGTGTATACTTCAGTCTTTCGAAGACTGGATGAGCTTGGTGTTCCGCGAGCCCTAAGGGCTAGTTCACTGCAACTGGAAAATGTTATGCTAGAGGAAGCTGTAATTGGTTTAGTTTTAGACAATACTACTGCAAGTACTCGCTGAATTTCTGTGCAGTTAGGACTTTCGCAAAATGTTGTTTCTCAAACTCTGCGTGGGGAGGAATTACACTCTTTTTAAAAAATACACCAGTTTTTCAAACAATTGATGGCTGTTTATAATAGCCGCCATCTTGATATTGTTTCATAAGTAAAATTGACTAGGAAAATCAAGCTACTTGATTTTTAAAATCCAAATATTTGCCTTGCAAATATAGAAATAAAATTTCTTGTATTAACACTCTGCATCTTTTTAAAGGAGCATTTTGGTACTAAGGTGTATTAGGTTAATTGCTTTGTTTTGGCCCAAAGAAGCTTTGATTCAATTTTTTACACCTAAGCATGACTCACCCTGTATATTAAAAATGCTTTGCTTCATAAATAGCAAAAAGACCAAGTTCATAGAGTACTCTGACAACACGAATCAAAACATGATTGGTTTGTAAAGATTTACAAGTCATGAATATAAATAATTTGTACAAAAATCCTTGTTTGAGTACAAGGTTTAAGTCACAAAAATTCAAATATTACTGAGTGTTTATCTAAACCCAAATTTGGTTTTAATACTGATTAATTCCATCATGTCCATAATAATGCGTAATGTAATGACCATGGTTTCTGTGCGTTTAATAATGACAAAAATTCAAACTTAAATTTAATCGGGTTTGAATA
>CALNHX010009856.1:0-45672 GCA_940337035.1 Agriotes lineatus
GCTTTCTGCATCCCGGTTTCTACGTTACTATAGCTTTGTATTACCTAGTTTTTGTTCATTCTAATATAAGTAGGCCCCTTGAGAATTTATGTATCATTGTCGCAATGGGTATCACCTCCACAGACGTCAACTACGTATATTACGCTGGCCATTTAGATTCCTATCTCACTTCTGAAATGCTGAAAGCAGTACAGGATAAAGCTAACTTACTTTTACATCTATACTCTTTGACACCTTGAGGCAGAATGAATGCTTCGCTTGTAAGAACCATAAAGAAATGCTACTAATAACACTTCTGTGACGTTCTGTGCTACAAGCTCTTCTATGCGGTCTTCGCTTTCCGCATCCCGGTTTCTACGTTACTATAGCTTTGTATTACCTAGTTTCTATTCATTCTAATATAAGTAGGCCCCTTGAGAATTTATGTGTCATTGTCGCAATGGGTATCACCTTCATAGACGTCAACTACGTATATTACGCTGGCCATTGAGATTCCTATCTCACTTCTGAAATGCTGAAAGCAGTACAGCATAAAGCTAACTTACTTTTACATCTATACTCTTTGACACCTTGAGGCAGAATGAATGCTTCGCTTGTAAGAACCATAAAGAAATGCTACTAATAACACTTCTGTGACGTTCTGTGCTACAAGCTCTTCTATGCGGTCTTCGCTTTCCGCATCCCGGTTTCTACGTTACTATAGCTTTGTATTACCTAGTTTCTATTCATTCTAATATAAGTAGGCCCCTTGAGAATTTATGTGTCATTGTCGCAATGGGTATCACCTTCATAGACGTCAACTACGTATATTACGCTGGCCATTTTAGATTCCTACCTCACTTCTGAAATGCTGAATGCAGTACAGCATAAAACTAACTTACTTTTACGTCTTTACTCCTTGACACCTGGATGCAGAATGAATGCTTCGCTTGTAAGAACCATAAAGAAATGCTACTAATAACACTTCTGTGACGTTCTGTGCTACAAGCTCTTCTATGCGGTCTTCGCTTTCCGCATCCCGGTTTCTACGTTACTATAGCTTTGTATTACCTAGTTTCTATTCATTCTAATATAAGTAGGCCCCTTGAGAATTTATGTGTCATTGTCGCAATGGGTATCACCTTCATAGACGTCAACTACGTATATTACGCTGGCCACTTTAGATTCCTACCTCACTTCTGAAATGCTGAATGCAGTACAACATAAAACTAACTTACTTTTACGTCTTTAGTCCTTGACACCTGGATGCAGAATGAATGCTTCGCTTGTAAGAACCATAAAGAAATGCTACTAATAACACTTCTGTGACGTTCTGTGCTACAAGCTCTTCTATGCGGTCTTCGCTTTCCGCATCCCGGTTTCTACGTTACTATAGCTTTGTATTACCTAGTTTCTATTCATTCTAATATAAGTAGGCCCCTTGAGAATTTATGTGTCATTGTCGCAATGGGTATCACCTTCATAGACGTCAACTACGTATATTACGCTGGCCATTTTAGATTCCTACCTCACTTCTGAAATGCTGAATGCAGTACAACATAAAACTAACTTACTTTTACGTCTTTACTCCTTGACACCTGGATGCAGAATGAATGCTTCGCTTGTAAGAACCATAAAGAAATGCTACTAATAACACTTCTGTGACGTTCTGTGCTACAAGCTCTTCTATGCGGTCTTCGCTTTCCGCATCCCGGTTTCTACGTTACTATAGCTTTGTATTACCTAGTTTTTGTTCATTCTAATATAAGTAGGCCCCTTGAGAATTTATGTATCATTGTCGCAATGGGTATCACCTCCACAGACGTCAACTACGTATATTACGCTGGCCATTTAGATTCCTATCTCACTTCTGAAATGCTGAATGCAGTACAACATAAAACTAACTTACTTTTACGTCTTTACTCCTTGACACCTGGATGCAGAATGAATGCTTCGCTTGTAAGAACCATAAAGAAATGCTACTAATAACACTTCTGTGACGTTCTGTGCTACAAGCTCTTCTATGCGGTCTTCGCTTTCCGCATCCCGGTTTCTACGTTACTATAGCTTTGTATTACCTAGTTTTTGTTCATTCTAATATAAGTAGGCCCCTTGAGAATTTATGTATCATTGTCGCAATGGGTATCACCTCCACAGACGTCAACTACGTATATTACGCTGGCCATTTAGATTCCTATCTCACTTCTGAAATGCTGAAAGCAGTACAGCATAAAGCTAACTTACTTTTACATCTATACTCTTTGACACCTTGAGGCAGAATGAATGCTTCGCTTGTAAGAACCATAAAGAAATGCTACTAATAACACTTCTGTGACGTTCTGTGCTACAAGCTCTTCTATGCGGTCTTCGCTTTCCGCATCCCGGTTTCTACGTTACTATAGCTTTGTATTACCTAGTTTCTATTCATTCTAATATAAGTAGGCCCCTTGAGAATTTATGTATCATTGTCGCAATGGGTAACACCTTCACACACGTCATCTACGTATATTACGCTCGCCATTTTAAACTTCTATTTCACTTCTAACATGCTGAAAGTAGAACAACATAAAACTAACTTACTTTTACGTCTTTAGTCCTTGACACCTTGATGCAGAATTAATGCTTCGTTTGTAAGAACCATAAAGAAATACTACGAATAAAATTTCTGTGCCGTTGTGTGCTACAAGCTCTTTTATGCGAACTTCGTTTTCTGCATCCCGGTTTCTACGTTACTATAGCTTTGTAGTACCTAGTTTCTATTCATTCTAATATAAGTAGGCCCCTTGAGAATTTAAGTATCATTGTCGCAATGGGTATAACTTTCACATACTTCAACTACGTATATTACGCTGGTCAGTTTAGATTCCTATCTCACTACTGAAATGCTGAAAGCAGTACAACATAAAAGTAACTTACTTTTACGTCTTTACTCATTGACACCTGGATGCAGAATGAATGCTTCGGATGTAAGGATCGTAAAGAAATTCTACTAGTAACACTTCTGTGACGTTGTGCGCTACAAGCTCTTCTATGAGGTCTTCGCTTTCTGCATCCCGGTTTCTACGTTACTATAGCTTTGTATTACCTAGTTTTTGTTCATTCTAATATAAGTAGGCCCCTTGAGAATTTATGTATCATTGTCGCAATGGGTATCACCTTCACATACGTCAACTACGTATATTACGCTGGCCAATTTAGATTCCTATCTCACTTCTGAAATGCTGAAAGCAGTACAACATAAAACTAACTTACTTTTACGTCTTTACTCATTGACACCTTGATGCAGAATGAATGCTTCGGATGTAAGGATCGTAAAGAAATTTTACTAATAACACTTCTGTGACGTTGTGTGATACAAGCTCTTCTATGAGGTCTTCACTTTCTGCATCCCGGTTTCTACGTTACTACAGCTTTGTATTAGCTAGTTTCTATTCACTCTTATATAAGTAGGCTCCTTGAGAATTTATGTATCATTGTCCCAATGGGTATCACCTTCACATACGTCAACTACGTATATTACGCTGGCCATTTTAGATTCCTATCTCACTTCTGAAATGCTGAAAGCAGTACAACATAAAACTAACTTACTTTTACATCTTTACTCCTTGACACCTGGATGCAGAATGAATGCTTCGGATGTAAGGATCGTAAAGAAATTTTACTAATAACACTTCTGTGACGTTGTGTGCTACAAGGTCTTCTATGCTTTCTTCGCTTTCTGCATCCCGGTTTCTACGTTACTATAGCTTTGTATTACCTAGTTTTTGTTCATTCTAATATAAGTAGGCCCCTTGAGAATTTATGTATCATTGTCGCAATGGGTATCACCTCCACAGACGTCAACTACGTACATTACGCTGGCCATTTAGATTCCTATCTCACTTCTGAAATGCTGAAAGCAGTACAGCATAAAGCTAACTTACTTTTACATCTATACTCTTTGACACCTTGAGGCAGAATGAATGCTTCGCTTGTAAGAACCATAAAGAAATGCTACTAATAACACTTCTGTGACGTTCTGTGCTACAAGCTCTTCTATGCGGTCTTCGCTTTCCGCATCCCGGTTTCTACGTTACTATAGCTTTGTATTACCTAGTTTCTATTCATTCTAATATAAGTAGGCCCCTTGAGAATTTATGTGTCATTGTCGCAATGGGTATCACCTTCATAGACGTCAACTACGTATATTACGCTGGCCATTGAGATTCCTATCTCACTTCTGAAATGCTGAAAGCAGTACAGCATAAAGCTAACTTACTTTTACATCTATACTCTTTGACACCTTGAGGCAGAATGAATGCTTCGCTTGTAAGAACCATAAAGAAATGCTACTAATAACACTTCTGTGACGTTCTGTGCTACAAGCTCTTCTATGCGGTCTTCGCTTTCCGCATCCCGGTTTCTACGTTACTATAGCTTTGTATTACCTAGTTTCTATTCATTCTAATATAAGTAGGCCCCTTGAGAATTTATGTGTCATTGTCGCAATGGGTATCACCTTCATAGACGTCAACTACGTATATTACGCTGGCCATTTTAGATTCCTACCTCACTTCTGAAATGCTGAATGCAGTACAGCATAAAACTAACTTACTTTTACGTCTTTACTCCTTGACACCTGGATGCAGAATGAATGCTTCGCTTGTAAGAACCATAAAGAAATGCTACTAATAACACTTCTGTGACGTTCTGTGCTACAAGCTCTTCTATGCGGTCTTCGCTTTCCGCATCCCGGTTTCTACGTTACTATAGCTTTGTATTACCTAGTTTCTATTCATTCTAATATAAGTAGGCCCCTTGAGAATTTATGTGTCATTGTCGCAATGGGTATCACCTTCATAGACGTCAACTACGTATATTACGCTGGCCACTTTAGATTCCTACCTCACTTCTGAAATGCTGAATGCAGTACAACATAAAACTAACTTACTTTTACGTCTTTACTCCTTGACACCTGGATGCAGAATGAATGCTTCGCTTGTAAGAACCATAAAGAAATGCTACTAATAACACTTCTGTGACGTTCTGTGCTACAAGCTCTTCTATGCGGTCTTCGCTTTCCGCATCCCGGTTTCTACGTTACTATAGCTTTGTATTACCTAGTTTCTATTCATTCTAATATAAGTAGGCCCCTTGAGAATTTATGTGTCATTGTCGCAATGGGTATCACCTTCATAGACGTCAACTACGTATATTACGCTGGCCATTTTAGATTCCTACCTCACTTCTGAAATGCTGAATGCAGTACAACATAAAACTAACTTACTTTTACGTCTTTACTCCTTGACACCTGGATGCAGAATGAATGCTTCGCTTGTAAGAACCATAAAGAAATGCTACTAATAACACTTCTGTGACGTTCTGTGCTACAAGCTCTTCTATGCGGTCTTCGCTTTCCGCATCCCGGTTTCTACGTTACTATAGCTTTGTATTACCTAGTTTTTGTTCATTCTAATATAAGTAGGCCCCTTGAGAATTTATGTATCATTGTCGCAATGGGTATCACCTCCACAGACGTCAACTACGTATATTACGCTGGCCATTTAGATTCCTATCTCACTTCTGAAATGCTGAATGCAGTACAACATAAAACTAACTTACTTTTACGTCTTTACTCCTTGACACCTGGATGCAGAATGAATGCTTCGCTTGTAAGAACCATAAAGAAATGCTACTAATAACACTTCTGTGACGTTCTGTGCTACAAGCTCTTCTATGCGGTCTTCGCTTTCCGCATCCCGGTTTCTACGTTACTATAGCTTTGTATTACCTAGTTTTTGTTCATTCTAATATAAGTAGGCCCCTTGAGAATTTATGTATCATTGTCGCAATGGGTATCACCTCCACAGACGTCAACTACGTATATTACGCTGGCCATTTAGATTCCTATCTCACTTCTGAAATGCTGAAAGCAGTACAGCATAAAGCTAACTTACTTTTACATCTATACTCTTTGACACCTTGAGGCAGAATGAATGCTTCGCTTGTAAGAACCATAAAGAAATGCTACTAATAACACTTCTGTGACGTTCTGTGCTACAAGCTCTTCTATGCGGTCTTCGCTTTCCGCATCCCGGTTTCTACGTTACTATAGCTTTGTATTACCTAGTTTCTATTCATTCTAATATAAGTAGGCCCCTTGAGAATTTATGTATCATTGTCGCAATGGGTAACACCTTCACACACGTCATCTACGTATATTACGCTCGCCATTTTAAACTTCTATTTCACTTCTAACATGCTGAAAGTAGAACAACATAAAACTAACTTACTTTTACGTCTTTAGTCCTTGACACCTTGATGCAGAATTAATGCTTCGTTTGTAAGAACCATAAAGAAATACTACGAATAAAATTTCTGTGCCGTTGTGTGCTACAAGCTCTTTTATGCGAACTTCGTTTTCTGCATCCCGGTTTCTACGTTACTATAGCTTTGTAGTACCTAGTTTCTATTCATTCTAATATAAGTAGGCCCCTTGAGAATTTAAGTATCATTGTCGCAATGGGTATAACTTTCACATACTTCAACTACGTATATTACGCTGGTCAGTTTAGATTCCTATCTCACTACTGAAATGCTGAAAGCAGTACAACATAAAAGTAACTTACTTTTACGTCTTTACTCATTGACACCTGGATGCAGAATGAATGCTTCGGATGTAAGGATCGTAAAGAAATTCTACTAGTAACACTTCTGTGACGTTGTGCGCTACAAGCTCTTCTATGAGGTCTTCGCTTTCTGCATCCCGGTTTCTACGTTACTATAGCTTTGTATTACCTAGTTTTTGTTCATTCTAATATAAGTAGGCCCCTTGAGAATTTATGTATCATTGTCGCAATGGGTATCACCTTCACATACGTCAACTACGTATATTACGCTGGCCAATTTAGATTCCTATCTCACTTCTGAAATGCTGAAAGCAGTACAACATAAAACTAACTTACTTTTACGTCTTTACTCATTGACACCTTGATGCAGAATGAATGCTTCGGATGTAAGGATCGTAAAGAAATTTTACTAATAACACTTCTGTGACGTTGTGTGATACAAGCTCTTCTATGAGGTCTTCACTTTCTGCATCCCGGTTTCTACGTTACTACAGCTTTGTATTAGCTAGTTTCTATTCACTCTTATATAAGTAGGCTCCTTGAGAATTTATGTATCATTGTCCCAATGGGTATCACCTTCACATACGTCAACTACGTATATTACGCTGGCCATTTTAGATTCCTATCTCACTTCTGAAATGCTGAAAGCAGTACAACATAAAACTAACTTACTTTTACATCTTTACTCCTTGACACCTGGATGCAGAATGAATGCTTCGGATGTAAGGATCGTAAAGAAATTTTACTAATAACACTTCTGTGACGTTGTGTGCTACAAGGTCTTCTATGCTTTCTTCGCTTTCTGCATCCCGGTTTCTACGTTACTATAGCTTTGTATTACCTAGTTTTTGTTCATTCTAATATAAGTAGGCCCCTTGAGAATTTATGTATCATTGTCGCAATGGGTATCACCTCCACAGACGTCAACTACGTACATTACGCTGGCCATTTAGATTCCTATCTCACTTCTGAAATGCTGAAAGCAGTACAGCATAAAGCTAACTTACTTTTACATCTATACTCTTTGACACCTTGAGGCAGAATGAATGCTTCGCTTGTAAGAACCATAAAGAAATGCTACTAATAACACTTCTGTGACGTTCTGTGCTACAAGCTCTTCTATGCGGTCTTCGCTTTCCGCATCCCGGTTTCTACGTTACTATAGCTTTGTATTACCTAGTTTCTATTCATTCTAATATAAGTAGGCCCCTTGAGAATTTATGTGTCATTGTCGCAATGGGTATCACCTTCATAGACGTCAACTACGTATATTACGCTGGCCATTTAGATTCCTATCTCACTTCTGAAATGCTGAAAGCAGTACAGCATAAAGCTAACTTACTTTTACATCTATACTCTTTGACACCTTGAGGCAGAATGAATGCTTCGCTTGTAAGAACCATAAAGAAATGCTACTAATAACACTTCTGTGACGTTCTGTGCTACAAGCTCTTCTATGCGGTCTTCGCTTTCCGCATCCCGGTTTCTACGTTACTATAGCTTTGTATTACCTAGTTTCTATTCATTCTAATATAAGTAGGCCCCTTGAGAATTTATGTGTCATTGTCGCAATGGGTATCACCTTCATAGACGTCAACTACGTATATTACGCTGGCCATTTTAGATTCCTACCTCACTTCTGAAATGCTAAATGCAGTACAACATAAAACTAACTTACTTTTACGTCTTTACTCCTTGACACCTGGATGCAGAATGAATGCTTCGCTTGTAAGAACCATAAAGAAATGCTACTAATAACACTTCTGTGACGTTCTGTGCTACAAGCTCTTCTATGCGGTCTTCGCTTTCCGCATCCCGGTTTCTACGTTACTATAGCTTTGTATTACCTAGTTTCTATTCATTCTAATATAAGTAGGCCCCTTGAGAATTTATGTGTCATTGTCGCAATGGGTATCACCTTCATAGACGTCAACTACGTATATTACGCTGGCCATTTTAGATTCCTACCTCACTTCTGAAATGCTGAATGCAGTACAACATAAAACTAACTTACTTTTACGTCTTTACTCCTTGACACCTGGATGCAGAATGAATGCTTCGCTTGTAAGAACCATAAAGAAATGCTACTAATAACACTTCTGTGACGTTCTGTGCTACAAGCTCTTCTATGCGGTCTTCGCTTTCCGCATCCCGGTTTCTACGTTACTATTGCTTTGTATTACCTAGTTTCTATTCATTCTAATATAAGTAGGCCCCTTGAGAATTTATGTATCATTGTCGCAATGGGTAACACCTTCACACACGTCATCTACGTATATTACGCTCGCCATTTTAGATTCCTACCTCACTTCTGAAATGCTGAATGCAGTACAACATAAAACTAACTTACTTTTACGTCTTTACTCCTTGACACCTGGAGGCAGAATGAATGCTTCGCTTGTAAGAACCATAAAGAAATGCTACTAATAACACTTCTGTGACGTTGCGTGCTAAAAGCTCTTCTATGCGGTCTTCGCTTTCTGCATTCCGGTTTCTACGTTACTATAGCTTTGTATTACCTTGTTTCTATTCATTCTAAGATAAGTAGACCCCTTGAGAATTTATGTATCATTGTCGCAATGGGTATCACCTTCACAGACGTCAACTACGTATATTACGCTGGCCATTTAGATTCCTATCTCACTTCTGAAATGCTGAAAGCAGTACAGCATAAAACTAACTTACTTTTACATCTATACTCTTTGACACCTTGAGGCAGAATGAATGCTTCGCTTGTAAGAACCATAAAGAAATGCTACTAATAACACTTCTGTGACGTTCTGTGCTACAAGCTCTTCTATGCGGTCTCCGCTTTCCGCATCCCGGTTTCTACGTTACTATAGCTTTGTATTACCTAGTTTCTATTCATTCTAATATAAGTAGGCCCCTTGAGAATTTATGTATCATTGTCGCAATGGGTAACACCTTCACACACGTCATCTACGTATATTACGCTCGCCATTTTAAACTTCTATTTCACTTCTAACATGCTGAAAGTAGAACAACATAAAACTAACTTACTTTTACGTCTTTAGTCCTTGACACCTTGATGCAGAATTAATGCTTCGTTTGTAAGAACCATAAAGAAATACTACGAATAAAATTTCTGTGCCGTTGTGTGCTACAAGCTCTTTTATGCGAACTTCGTTTTCTGCATCCCGGTTTCTACGTTACTATAGCTTTGTAGTACCTAGTTTCTATTCATTCTAATATAAGTAGGCCCCTTGAGAATTTAAGTATCATTGTCGCAATGGGTATAACTTTCACATACTTCAACTACGTATATTACGCTGGTCAGTTTAGATTCCTATCTCACTACTGAAATGCTGAAAGCAGTACAACATAAAAGTAACTTACTTTTACGTCTTTACTCATTGACACCTGGATGCAGAATGAATGCTTCGGATGTAAGGATCGTAAAGAAATTCTACTAGTAACACTTCTGTGACGTTGTGCGCTACAAGCTCTTCTATGAGGTCTTCACTTTCTGCATCCCGGTTTCTACGTTACTACAGCTTTGTATTAGCTAGTTTCTATTCACTCTTATATAAGTAGGCTCCTTGAGAATTTATGTATCATTGTCCCAATGGGTATCACCTTCACATACGTCAACTACGTATATTACGCTGGCCATTTTAGATTCCTATCTCACTTCTGAAATGCTGAAAGCAGTACAACATAAAACTAACTTACTTTTACATCTTTACTCCTTGACACCTGGATGCAGAATGAATGCTTCGGATGTAAGGATCGTAAAGAAATTTTACTAATAACACTTCTGTGACGTTGTGTGCTACAAGGTCTTCTATGCTTTCTTCGCTTTCTGCATCCCGGTTTCTACGTTACTATAGCTTTGTATTACCTAGTTTTTGTTCATTCTAATATAAGTAGGCCCCTTGAGAATTTATGTATCATTGTCGCAATGGGTATCACCTCCACAGACGTCAACTACGTATATTACGCTGGCCATTTAGATTCCTATCTCACTTCTGAAATGCTGAAAGCAGTACAGCATAAAGCTAACTTACTTTTACATCTATACTCTTTGACACCTTGAGGCAGAATGAATGCTTCGCTTGTAAGAACCATAAAGAAATGCTACTAATAACACTTCTGTGACGTTCTGTGCTACAAGCTTTTCTATGCGGTCTTCGCTTTCCGCATCCCGGTTTCTACGTTACTATAGCTTTGTATTACCTAGTTTCTATTCATTCTAATATAAGTAGGCCCCTTGAGAATTTATGTGTCATTGTCGCAATGGGTATCACCTTCATAGACGTCAACTACGTATATTACGCTGGCCATTTAGATTCCTATCTCACTTCTGAAATGCTGAAAGCAGTACAGCATAAAGCTAACTTACTTTTACATCTATACTCTTTGACACCTTGAGGCAGAATGAATGCTTCGCTTGTAAGAACCATAAAGAAATGCTACTAATAACACTTCTGTGACGTTCTGTGCTACAAGCTCTTCTATGCGGTCTTCGCTTTCCGCATCCCGGTTTCTACGTTACTATAGCTTTGTATTACCTAGTTTCTATTCATTCTAATATAAGTAGGCCCCTTGAGAATTTATGTGTCATTGTCGCAATGGGTATCACCTTCATAGACGTCAACTACGTATATTACGCTGGCCATTTTAGATTCCTACCTCACTTCTGAAATGCTGAATGCAGTACAACATAAAACTAACTTACTTTTACGTCTTTACTCCTTGACACCTGGATGCAGAATGAATGCTTCGCTTGTAAGAACCATAAAGAAATGCTACTAATAACACTTCTGTGACGTTCTGTGCTATAAGCTCTTCTATGCGGTCTTCGCTTTCCGCATCCCGGTTTCTACGTTACTATAGCTTTGTATTACCTAGTTTCTATTCATTCTAATATAAGTAGGCCCCTTGAGAATTTATGTGTCATTGTCGCAATGGGTATCACCTTCATAGACGTCAACTACGTATATTACGCTGGCCATTTTAGATTCCTACCTCACTTCTTAAATGCTGAATGCAGTACAACATAAAACTAACTTACTTTTACGTCTTTACTCCTTGACACCTGGATGCAGAATGAATGCTTCGCTTGTAAGAACCATAAAGAAATGCTACTAATAACACTTCTGTGACGTTCTGTGCTACAAGCTCTTCTATGCGGTCTTCGCTTTCCGCATCCCGGTTTCTACGTTACTATAGCTTTGTATTACCTAGTTTCTATTCATTCTAATATAAGTAGGCCCCTTGAGAATTTATGTGTCATTGTCGCAATGGGTATCACCTTCATAGACGTCAACTACGTATATTACGCTGGCCATTTTAGATTCCTACCTCACTTCTGAAATGCTGAATGCAGTACAACATAAAACTAACTTACTTTTACGTCTTTACTCCTTGACACCTGGATGCAGAATGAATGCTTCGCTTGTAAGAACCATAAAGAAATGCTACTAATAACACTTCTGTGACGTTCTGTGCTACAAGCTCTTCTATGCGGTCTTCGCTTTCCGCATCCCGGTTTCTACGTTACTATAGCTTTGTATTACCTAGTTTTTGTTCATTCTAATATAAGTAGGCCCCTTGAGAATTTATGTATCATTGTCGCAATGGGTATCACCTCCACAGACGTCAACTACGTATATTACGCTGGCCATTTAGATTCCTATCTCACTTCTGAAATGCTGAAAGCAGTACAGCATAAAGCTAACTTACTTTTACATCTATACTCTTTGACACCTTGAGGCAGAATGAATGCTTCGCTTGTAAGAACCATAAAGAAATGCTACTAATAACACTTCTGTGACGTTCTGTGCTACAAGCTCTTCTATGCGGTCTTCGCTTTCCGCATCCCGGTTTCTACGTTACTATAGCTTTGTATTACCTAGTTTCTATTCATTCTAATATAAGTAGGCCCCTTGAGAATTTATGTGTCATTGTCGCAATGGGTATCACCTTCATAGACGTCAACTACGTATATTACGCTGGCCATTTTAGATTCCTACCTCACTTCTGAAATGCTGAATGCAGTACAACATAAAACTAACTTACTTTTACGTCTTTACTCCTTGACACCTGGATGCAGAATGAATGCTTCGCTTGTAAGAACCATAAAGAAATGCTACTAATAACACTTCTGTGACGTTCTGTGCTACAAGCTCTTCTATGCGGTCTTCGCTTTCCGCATCCCGGTTTCTACGTTACTATAGCTTTGTATTACCTAGTTTTTGTTCATTCTAATATAAGTAGGCCCCTTGAGAATTTATGTATCATTGTCGCAATGGGTATCACCTCCACAGACGTCAACTACGTATATTACGCTGGCCATTTAGATTCCTATCTCACTTCTGAAATGCTGAAAGCAGTACAACATAAAGCTAACTTACTTTTACATCTATACTCTTTGACACCTTGAGGCAGAATGAATGCTTCGCTTGTAAGAACCATAAAGAAATGCTACTAATAACACTTCTGTGACGTTCTGTGCTACAAGCTCTTCTATGCGGTCTTCGCTTTCCGCATCCCGGTTTCTACGTTACTATAGCTTTGTATTACCTAGTTTCTATTCATTCTAATATAAGTAGGCCCCTTGAGAATTTATGTGTCATTGTCGCAATGGGTATCACCTTCATAGACGTCAACTACGTATATTACGCTGGCCATTTTAGATTCCTACCTCACTTCTGAAATGCTGAATGCAGTACAACATAAAACTAACTTACTTTTACGTCTTTACTCCTTGACACCTGGATGCAGAATGAATGCTTCGCTTGTAAGAACCATAAACAAATGCTACTAATAACACTTCTGTGACGTTCTGTGCTACAAGCTCTTCTATGCGGTCTTCGCTTTCCGCATCCCGGTTTCTACGTTACTATAGCTTTGTATTACCTAGTTTTTGTTCATTCTAATATAAGTAGGCCCCTTGAGAATTTATGTGTCATTGTCGCAATGGGTATCACCTCCACAGACGTCAACTACGTATATTACGCTGGCCATTTTAGATTCCTACCTCACTTCTGAAATGCTGAATGCAGTACAACATAAAACTAACTTACTTTTACGTCTTTACTCCTTGACACCTGGATGCAGAATGAATGCTTCGCTTGTAAGAACCATAAAGAAATGCTACTAATAACACTTCTGTGACGTTCTGTGCTACAAGCTCTTCTATGCGGTCTTCGCTTTCCGCATCCCGGTTTCTACGTTACTATAGCTTTGTATTACCTAGTTTTTGTTCATTCTAATATAAGTAGGCCCCTTGAGAATTTATGTATCATTGTCGCAATGGGTATCACCTCCACAGACGTCAACTACGTATATTACGCTGGCCATTTAGATTCCTATCTCACTTCTGAAATGCTGAAAGCAGTACAGCATAAAGCTAACTTACTTTTACATCTATACTCTTTGACACCTTGAGGCAGAATGAATGCTTCGCTTGTAAGAACCATAAAGAAATGCTACTAATAACACTTCTGTGACGTTCTGTGCTACAAGCTCTTCTATGCGGTCTTCGCTTTCCGCATCCCGGTTTCTACGTTACTATAGCTTTGTATTACCTAGTTTCTATTCATTCTAATATAAGTAGGCCCCTTGAGAATTTATGTGTCATTGTCGCAATGGGTATCACCTTCATAGACGTCAACTACGTATATTACGCTGGCCATTTTAGATTCCTACCTCACTTCTGAAATGCTGAATGCAGTACAACATAAAACTAACTTACTTTTACGTCTTTACTCCTTGACACCTGGATGCAGAATGAATGCTTCGCTTGTAAGAACCATAAAGAAATGCTACTAATAACACTTCTGTGACGTTCTGTGCTACAAGCTCTTCTATGCGGTCTTCGCTTTCCGCATCCCGGTTTCTACGTTACTATAGCTTTGTATTACCTAGTTTTTGTTCATTCTAATATAAGTAGGCCCCTTGAGAATTTATGTATCATTGTCGCAATGGGTATCACCTCCACAGACGTCAACTACGTATATTACGCTGGCCATTTAGATTCCTATCTCACTTCTGAAATGCTGAAAGCAGTACAGCATAAAGCTAACTTACTTTTACATCTATACTCTTTGACACCTTGAGGCAGAATGAATGCTTCGCTTGTAAGAACCATAAAGAAATGCTACTAATAACACTTCTGTGACGTTCTGTGCTACAAGCTCTTCTATGCGGTCTTCGCTTTCCGCATCCCGGTTTCTACGTTACTATAGCTTTGTATTACCTAGTTTCTATTCATTCTAATATAAGTAGGCCCCTTGAGAATTTATGTGTCATTGTCGCAATGGGTATCACCTTCATAGACGTCAACTACGTATATTACGCTGGCCAATTTAGATTCCTATCTCACTTCTGAAATGCTGAAAGCAGTACAACATAAAACTAACTTACTTTTACGTCTTTACTCATTGACACCTTGATGCAGAATGAATGCTTCGGATGTAAGGATCGTAAAGAAATTTTACTAATAACACTTCTGTGACGTTGTGTGTTACAAGCTCTTCTATGAGGTCTTCACTTTCTGCCTCCCGGTTTCTACGTTACTACAGCTTTGTATTAGCTAGTTTCTATTCACTCTTATATAAGTAGGCTCCTTGAGAATTTATGTATCATTGTCCCAATGGGTATCACCTTCACATACGTCAACTACGTATATTACGCTGGCCATTTTAGATTCCTATCTCACTTCTGAAATGCTGAAAGCAGTACAACATAAAACTAACTTACTTTTACATCTTTACTCCTTGACACCTGGATGCAGAATGAATGCTTCGGATGTAAGGATCGTAAAGAAATTTTACTAATAACACTTCTGTGACGTTGTGTGCTACAAGGTCTTCTATGCTTTCTTCGCTTTCTGCATCCCGGTTTCTACGTTACTATAGCTTTGTATTACCTAGTTTTTGTTCATTCTAATATAAGTAGGCCCCTTGAGAATTTATGTATCATTGTCGCAATGGGTATCACCTCCACAGACGTCAACTACGTATATTACGCTGGCCATTTAGATTCCTATCTCACTTCTGAAATGCTGAAAGCAGTACAGCATAAAGCTAACTTACTTTTACATCTATACTCTTTGACACCTTGAGGCAGAATGAATGCTTCGCTTGTAAGAACCATAAAGAAATGCTACTAATAACACTTCTGTGACGTTCTGTGCTACAAGCTCTTCTATGCGGTCTTCGCTTTCCGCATCCCGGTTTCTACGTTACTATAGCTTTGTATTACCTAGTTTCTATTCATTCTAATATAAGTAGGCCCCTTGAGAATTTATGTATCATTGTCGCAATGGGTATCACCTCCACAGACGTCAACTACGTATATTACGCTGGCCATTTAGATTCTTATCTCACTTCTGAAATGCTGAAAGCAGTACAGCATAAAGCTAACTTACTTTTACATCTATACTCTTTGACACCTTGAGGCAGAATGAATGCTTCGCTTGTAAGAACCATAAAGAAATGCTACTAATAACACTTCTGTGACGTTCTGTGCTACAAGCTCTTCTATGCGGTCTTCGCTTTCCGCATCCCGGTTTCTACGTTACTATAGCTTTGTATTACCTAGTTTCTATTCATTCTAATATAAGTAGGCCCCTTGAGAATTTATGTGTCATTGTCGCAATGGGTATCACCTTCATAGACGTCAACTACGTATATTACGCTGGCCATTTTAGATTCCTACCTCACTTCTGAAATGCTGAATGCAGTACAACATAAAACTAACTTACTTTTACGTCTTTACTCCTTGACACCTGGATGCAGAATGAATGCTTCGCTTGTAAGAACCATAAAGAAATGCTACTAATAACACTTCTGTGACGTTCTGTGCTACAAGCTCTTCTATGCGGTCTTCGCTTTCCGCATCCCGGTTTCTACGTTACTATAGCTTTGTATTACCTAGTTTCTATTCATTCTAATATAAGTAGGCCCCTTGAGAATTTATGTGTCATTGTCGCAATGGGTATCACCTTCATAGACGTCAACTACGTATATTACGCTGGCCATTTTAGATTCCTACCTCACTTCTGAAATGCTGAATGCAGTACAACATAAAACTAACTTACTTTTACGTCTTTACTCCTTGACACCTGGATGCAGAATGAATGCTTCGCTTGTAAGAACCATAAAGAAATGCTACTAATAACACTTCTGTGACGTTCTGTGCTACAAGCTCTTCTATGCGGTCTTCGCTTTCCGCATCCCGGTTTCTACGTTACTATAGCTTTGTATTACCTAGTTTTTGTTCATTCTAATATAAGTAGGCCCCTTGAGAATTTATGTATCATTGTCGCAATGGGTATCACCTCCACAGACGTCAACTACGTATATTACGCTGGCCATTTTAGATTCCTATCTCACTTCTGAAATACTGAATGCAGTACAACATAAAACTAACTTACTTTTACGTCTTTACTCCTTGACACCTGGATGCAGAATGAATGCTTCGCTTGTAAGAACCATAAAGAAATGCTACTAATAACACTTCTGTGACGTTCTGTGCTACAAGCTCTTCTATGCGGTCTTCGCTTTCCGCATCCCGGTTTCTACGTTACTATAGCTTTGTATTACCTAGTTTTTGTTCATTCTAATATAAGTAGGCCCCTTGAGAATTTATGTATCATTGTCGCAATGGGTATCACCTCCACAGACGTCAACTACGTATATTACGCTGACCATTTTAGATTCCTATCTCACTTCTGAAATGCTGAATGCAGTACAACATAAAACTAACTTACTTTTACGTCTTTACTCCTTGACACCTGGATGCAGAATGAATGCTTCGCTTGTAAGAACCATAAAGAAATGCTACTAATAACACTTCTGTGACGTTCTGTGCTACAAGCTCTTCTATGCGGTCTTCGCTTTCCGCATCCCGGTTTCTACGTTACTATAGCTTTGTATTACCTAGTTTTTGTTCATTCTAATATAAGTAGGCCCCTTGAGAATTTATCTATCATTGTCGCAATGGGTATCACCTCCACAGACGTCAACTACGTATATTACGCTGGCCATTTTAGATTCCTATCTCACTTCTGAAATGCTGAATGCAGTACAACATAAAACTAACTTACTTTTACGTCTTTACTCCTTGACACCTGGATGCAGAATGAATGCTTCGCTTGTAAGAACCATAAAGAAATGCTACTAATAACACTTCTGTAACGTTCTGTGCTACAAGCTCTTCTATGCGGTCTTCGCTTTCCGCATCCCGGTTTCTACGTTACTATAGCTTTGTATTACCTAGTTTTTGTTCATTCTAATATAAGTAGGCCCCTTGAGAATTTATGTATCATTGTCGCAATGGGTATCACCTCCACAGACGTCAACTACGTATATTACGCTGGCCATTTTAGATTCCTACCTCACTTCTGAAATGCTGAATGCAGTACAACATAAAACTAACTTACTTTTACGTCTTTACTCCTTGACACCTGGATGCAGAATGAATGCTTCGCTTGTAAGAACCATAAAGAAATGCTACTAATAACACTTCTGTGACGTTCTGTGCTACAAGCTCTTCTATGCGGTCTTCGCTTTCCGCATCCCGGTTTCTACGTTACTATAGCTTTGTATTACCTAGTTTTTGTTCATTCTAATATAAGTAGGCCCCTTGAGAATTTATGTATCATTGTCGCAATGGGTATCACCTCCACAGACGTCAACTACGTATATTACGCTGGCCATTTAGATTCCTATCTCACTTCTGAAATGCTGAAAGCAGTACAGCATAAAGCTAACTTACTTTTACATCTATACTCTTTGACACCTTGAGGCAGAATGAATGCTTCGCTTGTAAGAACCATAAAGAAATGCTACTAATAACACTTCTGTGACGTTCTGTGCTACAAGCTCTTCTATGCGGTCTTCGCTTTCCGCATCCCGGTTTCTACGTTACTATAGCTTTGTATTACCTAGTTTCTATTCATTCTAATATAAGTAGGCCCCTTGAGAATTTATGTGTCATTGTCGCAATGGGTATCACCTTCATAGACGTCAACTACGTATATTACGCTGGCCATTTTAGATTCCTACCTCACTTCTGAAATGCTGAATGCAGTACAACATAAAACTAACTTACTTTTACGTCTTTACTCCTTGACACCTGGATGCAGAATGAATGCTTCGCTTGTAAGAACCATAAAGAAATGCTACTAATAACACTTCTGTGACGTTCTGTGCTACAAGCTCTTCTATGCGGTCTTCGCTTTCCGCATCCCGGTTTCTACGTTACTATAGCTTTGTATTACCTAGTTTTTGTTCATTCTAATATAAGTAGGCCCCTTGAGAATTTATGTATCATTGTCGCAATGGGTATCACCTCCACAGACGTCAACTACGTATATTACGCTGGCCATTTAGATTCCTATCTCACTTCTGAAATGCTGAAAGCAGTACAGCATAAAGCTAACTTACTTTTACATCTATACTCTTTGACACCTTGAGGCAGAATGAATGCTTCGCTTGTAAGAACCATAAAGAAATGCTACTAATAACACTTCTGTGACGTTCTGTGCTACAAGCTCTTCTATGCGGTCTTCGCTTTCCGCATCCCGGTTTCTACGTTACTATAGCTTTGTATTACCTAGTTTCTATTCATTCTAATATAAGTAGGCCCCTTGAGAATTTATGTGTCATTGTCGCAATGGGTATCACCTTCATAGACGTCAACTACGTATATTACGCTGGCCAATTTAGATTCCTATCTCACTTCTGAAATGCTGAAAGCAGTACAACATAAAACTAACTTACTTTTACGTCTTTACTCATTGACACCTTGATGCAGAATGAATGCTTCGGATGTAAGGATCGTAAAGAAATTTTACTAATAACACTTCTGTGACGTTGTGTGTTACAAGCTCTTCTATGAGGTCTTCACTTTCTGCATCCCGGTTTCTACGTTACTACAGCTTTGTATTAGCTAGTTTCTATTCACTCTTATATAAGTAGGCTCCTTGAGAATTTATGTATCATTGTCCCAATGGGTATCACCTTCACATACGTCAACTACGTATATTACGCTGGCCATTTTAGATTCCTATCTCACTTCTGAAATGCTGAAAGCAGTACAACATAAAACTAACTTACTTTTACATCTTTACTCCTTGACACCTGGATGCAGAATGAATGCTTCGGATGTAAGGATCGTAAAGAAATTTTACTAATAACACTTCTGTGACGTTGTGTGCTACAAGGTCTTCTATGCTTTCTTCGCTTTCTGCATCCCGGTTTCTACGTTACTATAGCTTTGTATTACCTAGTTTTTGTTCATTCTAATATAAGTAGGCCCCTTGAGAATTTATGTATCATTGTCGCAATGGGTATCACCTCCACAGACGTCAACTACGTATATTACGCTGGCCATTTAGATTCCTATCTCACTTCTGAAATGCTGAAAGCAGTACAGCATAAAGCTAACTTACTTTTACATCTATACTCTTTGACACCTTGAGGCAGAATGAATGCTTCGCTTGTAAGAACCATAAAGAAATGCTACTAATAACACTTCTGTGACGTTCTGTGCTACAAGCTCTTCTATGCGGTCTTCGCTTTCCGCATCCCGGTTTCTACGTTACTATAGCTTTGTATTACCTAGTTTCTATTCATTCTAATATAAGTAGGCCCCTTGAGAATTTATGTGTCATTGTCGCAATGGGTATCACCTTCATAGACGTCAACTACGTATATTACGCTGGCCATTTAGATTCCTATCTCACTTCTGAAATGCTGAAAGCAGTACAGCATAAAGCTAACTTACTTTTACATCTATACTCTTTGACACCTTGAGGCAGAATGAATGCTTCGCTTGTAAGAAACATAAAGAAATGTTACTAATAACACTTCTGTGACGTTCTGTGCTACAAGCTCTTCTATGCGGTCTTCGCTTTCCGCATCCCGGTTTCTACGTTACTATAGCTTTGTATTACCTAGTTTCTATTCATTCTAATATAAGTAGGCCCCTTGAGAATTTATGTGTCATTGTCGCAATGGGTATCACCTTCATAGACGTCAACTACGTATATTACGCTGGCCATTTTAGATTCCTACCTCACTTCTGAAATGCTGAATGCAGTACAACATAAAACTAACTTACTTTTACGTCTTTACTCCTTGACACCTGGATGCAGAATGAATGCTTCGCTTGTAAGAACCATAAAGAAATGCTACTAATAACACTTCTGTGACGTTCTGTGCTACAAGCTCTTCTATGCGGTCTTCGCTTTCCGCATCCCGGTTTCTACGTTACTATAGCTTTGTATTACCTAGTTTCTATTCATTCTAATATAAGTAGGCCCCTTGAGAATTTATGTGTCATTGTCGCAATGGGTATCACCTTCATAGACGTCAACTACGTATATTACGCTGGCCATTTTAGATTCCTACCTCACTTCTGAAATGCTGAATGCAGTCCAACATAAAACTAACTTACTTTTACGTCTTTACTCCTTGACACCTGGATGCAGAATGAATGCTTCGCTTGTAAGAACCATAAAGAAATGCTACTAATGACACTTCTGTGACGTTCTGTGCTACAAGCTCTTCTATGCGGTCTTCGCTTTCCGCATCCCGGTTTCTACGTTACTATAGCTTTGTATTACCTAGTTTTTGTTCATTCTAATATAAGTAGGCCCCTTGAGAATTTATGTATCATTGTCGCAATGGGTATCACCTCCACAGACGTCAACTACGTATATTACGCTGGCCATTTAGATTCCTATCTCACTTCTGAAATGCTGAATGCAGTACAACATAAAACTAACTTACTTTTACGTCTTTACTCCTTGACACCTGGATGCAGAATGAATGCTTCGCTTGTAAGAACCATAAAGAAATGCTACTAATAACACTTCTGTGACGTTCTGTGCTACAAGCTCTTCTATGCGGTCTTCGCTTTCCGCATCCCGGTTTCTACGTTACTATAGCTTTGTATTACCTAGTTTTTGTTCATTCTAATATAAGTAGGCCCCTTGAGAATTTATGTATCATTGTCGCAATGGGTATCACCTCCACAGACGTCAACTACGTATATTACGCTGGCCATTTAGATTCCTATCTCACTTCTGAAATGCTGAAAGCAGTACAGCATAAAGCTAACTTACTTTTACATCTATACTCTTTGACACCTTGAGGCAGAATGAATGCTTCGCTTGTAAGAACCATAAAGAAATGCTACTAATAACACTTCTGTGACGTTCTGTGCTACAAGCTCTTCTATGCGGTCTTCGCTTTCCGCATCCCGGTTTCTACGTTACTATAGCTTTGTATTACCTAGTTTCTATTCATTCTAATATAAGTAGGCCCCTTGAGAATTTATGTATCATTGTCGCAATGGGTAACACCTTCACACACGTCATCTACGTATATTACGCTCGCCATTTTAAACTTCTATTTCACTTCTAACATGCTGAAAGTAGAACAACATAAAACTAACTTACTTTTACGTCTTTAGTCCTTGACACCTTGATGCAGAATTAATGCTTCGTTTGTAAGAACCATAAAGAAATACTACGAATAAAATTTCTGTGCCGTTGTGTGCTACAAGCTCTTTTATGCGAACTTCGTTTTCTGCATCCCGGTTTCTACGTTACTATAGCTTTGTAGTACCTAGTTTCTATTCATTCTAATATAAGTAGGCCCCTTGAGAATTTAAGTATCATTGTCGCAATGGGTATAACTTTCACATACTTCAACTACGTATATTACGCTGGTCAGTTTAGATTCCTATCTCACTACTGAAATGCTGAAAGCAGTACAACATAAAAGTAACTTACTTTTACGTCTTTACTCATTGACACCTGGATGCAGAATGAATGCTTCGGATGTAAGGATCGTAAAGAAATTCTACTAGTAACACTTCTGTGACGTTGTGCGCTACAAGCTCTTCTATGAGGTCTTCGCTTTCTGCATCCCGGTTTCTACGTTACTATAGCTTTGTATTACCTAGTTTTTGTTCATTCTAATATAAGTAGGCCCCTTGAGAATTTATGTATCATTGTCGCAATGGGTATCACCTTCACATACGTCAACTACGTATATTACGCTGGCCAATTTAGATTCCTATCTCACTTCTGAAATGCTGAAAGCAGTACAACATAAAACTAACTTACTTTTACGTCTTTACTCATTGACACCTTGATGCAGAATGAATGCTTCGGATGTAAGGATCGTAAAGAAATTTTACTAATAACACTTCTGTGACGTTGTGTGTTACAAGCTCTTCTATGAGGTCTTCACTTTCTGCATCCCGGTTTCTACGTTACTACAGCTTTGTATTAGCTAGTTTCTATTCACTCTTATATAAGTAGGCTCCTTGAGAATTTATGTATCATTGTCCCAATGGGTATCACCTTCACATACGTCAACTACGTATATTACGCTGGCCATTTTAGATTCCTATCTCACTTCTGAAATGCTGAAAGCAGTACAACATAAAACTAACTTACTTTTACATCTTTACTCCTTGACACCTGGATGCAGAATGAATGCTTCGGATGTAAGGATCGTAAAGAAATTTTACTAATAACACTTCTGTGACGTTGTGTGCTACAAGGTCTTCTATGCTTTCTTCGCTTTCTGCATCCCGGTTTCTACGTTACTATAGCTTTGTATTACCTAGTTTTTGTTCATTCTAATATAAGTAGGCCCCTTGAGAATTTATGTATCATTGTCGCAATGGGTATCACCTCCACAGACGTCAACTACGTATATTACGCTGGCCATTTAGATTCCTATCTCACTTCTGAAATGCTGAAAGCAGTACAGCATAAAGCTAACTTACTTTTACATCTATACTCTTTGACACCTTGAGGCAGAATGAATGCTTCGCTTGTAAGAACCATAAAGAAATGCTACTAATAACACTTCTGTGACGTTCTGTGCTACAAGCTCTTCTATGCGGTCTTCGCTTTCCGCATCCCGGTTTCTACGTTACTATAGCTTTGTATTACCTAGTTTCTATTCATTCTAATATAAGTAGGCCCCTTGAGAATTTATGTGTCATTGTCGCAATGGGTATCACCTTCATAGACGTCAACTACGTATATTACGCTGGCCATTTAGATTCCTATCTCACTTCTGAAATGCTGAAAGCAGTACAGCATAAAGCTAACTTACTTTTACATCTATACTCTTTGACACCTTGAGGCAGAATGAATGCTTCGCTTGTCAGAACCATAAAGAAATGCTACTAATAACACTTCTGTGACGTTCTGTGCTACAAGCTCTTCTATGCGGTCTTCGCTTTCCGCATCCCGGTTTCTACGTTACTATAGCTTTGTATTACCTAGTTTCTATTCATTCTAATATAAGTAGGCCCGTTGAGAATTTATGTGTCATTGTCGCAATGGGTATCACCTTCATAGACGTCAACTACGTATATTACGCTGGCCATTTTAGATTCCTACCTCACTTCTGAAATGCTGAATGCAGTACAACATAAAACTAACTTACTTTTACGTCTTTACTCCTTGACACCTGGATGCAGAATGAATGCTTCGCTTGTAAGAACCATAAAGAAATGCTACTAATAACACTTCTGTGACGTTCTGTGCTACAAGCTCTTCTATGCGGTCTTCGCTTTCCGCATCCCGGTTTCTACGTTACTATAGCTTTGTATTACCTAGTTTCTATTCATTCTAATATAAGTAGGCCCCTTGAGAATTTATGTGTCATTGTCGCAATGGGTATCACCTTCATAGACGTCAACTACGTATATTACGCTGGCCATTTTAGATTCCTACCTCACTTCTGAAATGCTGAATGCAGTACAACATAAAACTAACTTACTTTTACGTCTTTACTCCTTGACACCTGGATGCAGAATGAATGCTTCGCTTGTAAGAACCATAAAGAAATGCTACTAATAACACTTCTGTGACGTTCTGTGCTACAAGCTCTTCTATGCGGTCTTCGCTTTCTGCATTCCGGTTTCAACGTTACTATAGCTTTGTATTACCTAGTTTCTATTCATTCTAATATAAGTAGGCCCCTTGAGAATTTATGTATCATTGTCGCAATGGGTAACACCTTCACACACGTCATCTACGTATATTACGCTCGCCATTTTAGATTCCTACCTCACTTCTGAAATGCTGAATGCAGTACAACATAAAACTAACTTACTTTTACGTCTTTACTCCTTGACACCTGGAGGCAGAATGAATGCTTCGCTTGTAAGAACCATAAAGAAATGCTACTAATAACACTTCTGTGACGTTGCGTGCTAAAAGCTCTTCTATGCGGTCTTCGCTTTCTGCATTCCGGTTTCTACGTTACTATAGCTTTGTATTACCTTGTTTCTATTCATTCTAAGATAAGTAGACCCCTTGAGAATTTATGTATCATTGTCGCAATGGGTATCACCTTCACAGACGTCAACTACGTATATTACGCTGGCCATTTAGATTCCTATCTCACTTCTGAAATGCTGAAAGCAGTACAGCATAAAACTAACTTACTTTTACATCTATACTCTTTGACACCTTGAGGCAGAATGAATGCTTCGCTTGTAAGAACCATAAAGAAATGCTACTAATAACACTTCTGTGACGTTCTGTGCTACAAGCTCTTCTATGCGGTCTCCGCTTTCCGCATCCCGGTTTCTACGTTACTATAGCTTTGTATTACCTAGTTTCTATTCATTCTAATATAAGTAGGCCCCTTGAGAATTTATGTATCATTGTCGCAATGGGTAACACCTTCACACACGTCATCTACGTATATTACGCTCGCCATTTTAAACTTCTATTTCACTTCTAACATGCTGAAAGTAGAACAACATAAAACTAACTTACTTTTACGTCTTTAGTCCTTGACACCTTGATGCAGAATTAATGCTTCGTTTGTAAGAACCATAAAGAAATACTACGAATAAAATTTCTGTGCCGTTGTGTGCTACAAGCTCTTTTATGCGAACTTCGTTTTCTGCATCCCGGTTTCTACGTTACTATAGCTTTGTAGTACCTAGTTTCTATTCATTCTAATATAAGTAGGCCCCTTGAGAATTTAAGTATCATTGTCGCAATGGGTATAACTTTCACATACTTCAACTACGTATATTACGCTGGTCAGTTTAGATTCCTATCTCACTACTGAAATGCTGAAAGCAGTACAACATAAAAGTAACTTACTTTTACGTCTTTACTCATTGACACCTGGATGCAGAATGAATGCTTCGGATGTAAGGATCGTAAAGAAATTCTACTAGTAACACTTCTGTGACGATGTGCGCTACAAGCTCTTCTATGAGGTCTTCGCTTTCTGCATCCCGGTTTCTACGTTACTATAGCTTTGTATTACCTAGTTTTTGTTCATTCTAATATAAGTAGGCCCCTTGAGAATTTATGTATCATTGTCGCAATGGGTATCACCTTCACATACGTCAACTACGTATATTACGCTGGCCAATTTAGATTCCTATCTCACTTCTGAAATGCTGAAAGCAGTACAACATAAAACTAACTTACTTTTACGTCTTTACTCATTGACACCTTGATGCAGAATGAATGCTTCGGATGTAAGGATCGTAAAGAAATTTTACTAATAACACTTCTGTGACGTTGTGTGTTACAAGCTCTTCTATGAGGTCTTCACTTTCTGCATCCCGGTTTCTACGTTACTACAGCTTTGTATTAGCTAGTTTCTATTCACTCTTATATAAGTAGGCTCCTTGAGAATTTATGTATCATTGTCCCAATGGGTATCACCT
Source organism: Agriotes lineatus (assembly GCA_940337035.1). NCBI lineage: Eukaryota > Metazoa > Arthropoda > Insecta > Coleoptera > Elateridae > Agriotes > Agriotes lineatus. The sequence goes on from CALNHX010009856.1 coordinate 26,298, forward strand.
TCACATACGTCAACTACGTATATTACGCTGGCCATTTTAGATTCCTATCTCACTTCTGAAATGCTGAAAGCAGTACAACATAAAACTAACTTACTTTTACATCTTTACTCCTTGACACCTGGATGCAGAATGAATGCTTCGGATGTAAGGATCGTAAAGAAATTTTACTAATAACACTTCTGTGACGTTGTGTGCTACAAGGTCTTCTATGCTTTCTTCGCTTTCTGCATCCCGGTTTCTACGTTACTATAGCTTTGTATTACCTAGTTTTTGTTCATTCTAATATAAGTAGGCCCCTTGAGAATTTATGTATCATTGTCGCAATGGGTATCACCTCCACAGACGTCAACTACGTATATTACGCTGGCCATTTAGATTCCTATCTCACTTCTGAAATGCTGAAAGCAGTACAGCATAAAGCTAACTTACTTTTACATCTATACTCTTTGACACCTTGAGGCAGAATGAATGCTTCGCTTGTAAGAACCATAAAGAAATGCTACTAATAACACTTCTGTGACGTTCTGTGCTACAAGCTCTTCTATGCGGTCTTCGCTTTCCGCATCCCGGTTTCTACGTTACTATAGCTTTGTATTACCTAGTTTCTATTCATTCTAATATAAGTAGGCCCCTTGAGAATTTATGTGTCATTGTCGCAATGGGTATCACCTTCATAGACGTCAACTACGTATATTACGCTGGCCATTTAGATTCCTATCTCACTTCTGAAATGCTGAAAGCAGTACAGCATAAAGCTAACTTACTTTTACATCTATACTCTTTGACACCTTGAGGCAGAATGAATGCTTCGCTTGTAAGAACCATAAAGAAATGCTACTAATAACACTTCTGTGACGTTCTGTGCTACAAGCTCTTCTATGCGGTCTTCGCTTTCCGCATCCCGGTTTCTACGTTACTATAGCTTTGTATTACCTAGTTTCTATTCATTCTAATATAAGTAGGCCCCTTGAGAATTTATGTGTCATTGTCGCAATGGGTATCACCTTCATAGACGTCAACTACGTATATTACGCTGGCCATTTTAGATTCCTACCTCACTTCTGAAATGCTGAATGCAGTACAACATAAAACTAACTTACTTTTACGTCTTTACTCCTTGACACCTGGATGCAGAATGAATGCTTCGCTTGTAAGAACCATAAAGAAATGCTACTAATAACACTTCTGTGACGTTCTGTGCTACAAGCTCTTCTATGCGGTCTTCGCTTTCCGCATCCCGGTTTCTACGTTACTATAGCTTTGTATTACCTAGTTTCTATTCATTCTAATATAAGTAGGCCCCTTGAGAATTTATGTGTCATTGTCGCAATGGGTATCACCTTCATAGACGTCAACTACGTATATTACGCTGGCCATTTTAGATTCCTACCTCACTTCTGAAATGCTGAATGCAGTACAACATAAAACTAACTTACTTTTACGTCTTTACTCCTTGACACCTGGATGCAGAATGAATGCTTCGCTTGTAAGAACCATAAAGAAATGCTACTAATAACACTTCTGTGACGTTCTGTGCTACAAGCTCTTCTATGCGGTCTTCGCTTTCCGCATCCCGGTTTCTACGTTACTATAGCTTTGTATTACCTAGTTTCTATTCATTCTAATATAAGTAGGCCCCTTGAGAATTTATGTGTCATTGTCGCAATGGGTATCACCTTCATAGACGTCAACTACGTATATTACGCTGGCCATTTTAGATTCCTACCTCACTTCTGAAATGCTGAATGCAGTACAACATAAAACTAACTTACTTTTACGTCTTTACTCCTTGACACCTGGATGCAGAATGAATGCTTCGCTTGTAAGAACCATAAAGAAATGCTACTAATAACACTTCTGTGACGTTCTGTGCTACAAGCTCTTCTATGCGGTCTTCGCTTTCCGCATCCCGGTTTCTACGTTACTATAGCTTTGTATTACCTAGTTTTTGTTCATTCTAATATAAGTAGGCCCCTTGAGAATTTATGTATCATTGTCGCAATGGGTATCACCTCCACAGACGTCAACTACGTATATTACGCTGGCCATTTAGATTCCTATCTCACTTCTGAAATGCTGAATGCAGTACAACATAAAACTAACTTACTTTTACGTCTTTACTCCTTGACACCTGGATGCAGAATGAATGCTTCGCTTGTAAGAACCATAAAGAAATGCTACTAATAACACTTCTGTGACGTTCTGTGCTACAAGCTCTTCTATGCGGTCTTCGCTTTCCGCATCCCGGTTTCTACGTTACTATAGCTTTGTATTACCTAGTTTTTGTTCATTCTAATATAAGTAGGCCCCTTGAGAATTTATGTATCATTGTCGCAATGGGTATCACCTCCATAGACGTCAACTACGTATATTACGCTGGCCATTTAGATTCCTATCTCACTTCTGAAATGCTGAAAGCAGTACAGCATAAAGCTAACTTACTTTTACATCTATACTCTTTGACACCTTGAGGCAGAATGAATGCTTCGCTTGTAAGAACCATAAAGAAATGCTACTAATAACACTTCTGTGACGTTCTGTGCTACAAGCTCTTCTATGCGGTCTTCGCTTTCCGCATCCCGGTTTCTACGTTACTATAGCTTTGTATTACCTAGTTTCTATTCATTCTAATATAAGTAGGCCCCTTGAGAATTTATGTATCATTGTCGCAATGGGTATCACCTTCACATACGTCAACTACGTATATTACGCTGGCCAATTTAGATTCCTATCTCACTTCTGAAATGCTGAAAGCAGTACAACATAAAACTAACTTACTTTTACGTCTTTACTCATTGACACCTTGATGCAGAATGAATGCTTCGGATGTAAGGATCGTAAAGAAATTCTACTAATAACACTTCTGTGACGTTGTGTGTTACAAGCTCTTCTATGAGGTCTTCACTTTCTGCATCCCGGTTTCTACGTTACTACAGCTTTGTATTAGCTAGTTTCTATTCACTCTTATATAAGTAGGCTCCTTGAGAATTTATGTATCATTGTCCCAATGGGTATCACCTTCACATACGTCAACTACGTATATTACGCTGGCCATTTTAGATTCCTATCTCACTTCTGAAATGCTGAAAGCAGTACAACATAAAACTAACTTACTTTTACGTCTTTACTCATTGACACCTTGATGCAGAATGAATGCTTCGGATGTAAGGATCGTAAAGAAATTCTACTAATAACACTTCTGTGACGTTGTGTGTTACAAGCTCTTCTATGAGGTCTTCACTTTCTGCATCCCGGTTTCTACGTTACTACAGCTTTGTATTAGCTAGTTTCTATTCACTCTTATATAAGTAGGCTCCTTGAGAATTTATGTATCATTGTCCCAATGGGTATCACCTTCACATACGTCAACTACGTATATTACGCTGGCCATTTTAGATTCCTATCTCACTTCTGAAATGCTGAAAGCAGTACAACATAAAACTAACTTACTTTTACATCTTTACTCCTTGACACCTGGATGCAGAATGAATGCTTCGGATGTAAGGATCGTAAAGAAATTTTACTAATAACACTTCTGTGACGTTGTGTGCTACAAGGTCTTCTATGCTTTCTTCGCTTTCTGCATCCCGGTTTCTACGTTACTATGGCTTTGTATTACCTAGTTTCTATTTATTCTAATATAAATAGGCCCTTGAAAATGAATGTAACATTGTCGCAATGGGCATCACCTTCACAGACGTCAACAACGTATATCACGCTCTCCATTTTAGATTCTCATCTCACTTTTGAAATGCTGAAAGCAGAACAACATAAAACTTACTTACTTTTACGTCTTTACTATTTGACACCTTGTTGCAGAGTGAATGCTTCACTTGTAAAAACCATAAAGAAATGCTACGAATAAAATTTCTGTGCCGTTGTGTGCTACAAGCTCTTCTATGCGGCCTTCGATTTGTGCTTCCCGGTTTCTACGTTACTATAGCTTTTTATTACTTACTTTCTATTTATTCTAATATAAGTAGGCCTCTTGAGAATTTATGTATCATTGTCGCAATGGGTATCACCTTCACAGACGTCAACTAAATATATTACCCTCGCCATTTTAGATTCCCATCTCACTTCTGAAATGCTGAAAGCAGAACAACATAGAACTAACTTACTTTTACGTCTTTACTTTTTAATACCTGTATGCAGAATGAATGCTTCGCTTGTAATATTCATAAAGAAACGCTACTAATAACACTTCCATGACGTTGTGTGCTACAAGCTATTCTATGCTTTCTTCGTTTTCTGCATCCCTGTTTCTACGTTACTATGGCTTTGTATTACCTAGTTTCTATTAATTCTAATATAAGTAGGCCTCTTGAGCATTTACGTATCATTGTCGCAATGGGTATCACCTTCACAGACGTAAACTAAGTATATTACCCCCGCCATTTTAGATTCCCATCTCACTTCTGAAATGCTGAAAGCAGAACAACATAAAACCAACTTACCTTTACGTCTTTACTCCTTGACACCTGAATGCTTAATGAATGCTTCGCTTGTGAGATTCATAAATAAATGCTACTAATAACACTTCCGTGACGTTGTGTGCTACAAGCTATTCTATGCTTTCTTCGTTTTCTGCATCCTGGTTTCTCCGTTACTATGGCTTTGTATTACCTAGTTTCTATTTATTCTAGTATAAGCAGGCCTTTTGAGAATTTATGTATCATTGTCGCAATGGGTATCACCTTCACAGACGTCAACTAAGTATATTACGCTCGGCATTTTAGATTCGCATCTCACTTCTGAAATGCTGAAAGCAGAACAACATAAAACTAACTTACTTTTACGTCTTTACTTCTTAATACCTGTATGCAGAATGAATGCTTTGCCTGTAATAAACATAAAGAAATGCTATTCATAACATTTCGGTGACGTTGTGTGCTACAAGCTCTTCAATGCGGTCTTCGCTTTTTGCATCCCTATTTCTACTTTACTATGGCTTTGTATTACCTAGTTTCTATTAATTCTAATATAAGTAGGCCTCTTGAGCATTTACGTATCATTGTCGCAATGGGTATCACCTTCACAGACGTAAACTAAGTATATTACCCCCGCCATTTTAGATTCCCATCTCACTTCTGAAATGCTGAAAGCAGAACAACATAAAACCAACTTACCTTTACGTCTTTACTCCTTGACACCTGAATGCTTAATGAATGCTTCGCTTGTGAGATTCATAAATAAATGCTACTAATAACACTTCCGTGACGTTGTGTGCTACAAGCTATTCTATGCTTTCTTCGTTTTCTGCATCCTGGTTTCTCCGTTACTATGGCTTTGTATTACCTAGTTTCTATTTATTCTAGTATAAGCAGGCCTTTTGAGAATTTATGTATCATTGTCGCAATGGGTATCACCTTCACAGACGTCAACTAAGTATATTACGCTCGGCATTTTAGATTCGCATCTCACTTCTGAAATGCTGAAAGCAGAACAACATAAAACTAACTTACTTTTACGTCTTTACTTCTTAATACCTGTATGCAGAATGAATGCTTCGCCTGTAATAAACATAAAGAAATGCTATTCATAACATTTCGGCGACGTTGTGTGCTACAAGCTCTTCAATGCGGTCTTCGCTTTTTGCATCCCTATTTCTACTTTACTATGGCTTTGTATTACCTAGTATCTATTTATTCTAATATAAGTAGGCCTCTTGAGGATTTATGTATCATTGTCGCAATGGGTATCACCTTCACAGACGTCAACTAAGTATATTACGCTCGGCATTTTAGATTCGCATCTCACTTCTGAAATGCTGAAAGCAGAACAACATAAAACTAACTTACTTTTACGTCTTTACTTCTTAATACCTGTATGCAGAATGAATGCTTTGCCTGTAATAAACATAAAGAAATGCTATTCATAACATTTCGGTGACGTTGTGTGCTACAAGCTCTTCAATGCGGTCTTCGCTTTTTGCATCCCTATTTCTACTTTACTATGGCTTTGTATTACCTAGTATCTATTTATTCTAATATAAGTAGGCCTCTTGAGGATTTATGTATCGTTGTCGCAATGGGTATCACCTTCACAGACGTCAACTAAGTATATTACGCTCGGCATTTTAGATTCGCATCTCACTTCTGAAGTGCTGAAAGCAGAACAACATAAAACTAACTTACTTTTACGTCTTTACTTCTTAATACCTGTATGCAGAATGAATGCTTCGCCTGTAATAAACATAAAGAAATGCTATTCATAACATTTCGGCGACGTTGTGTGCTACAAGCTCTTCAATGCGGTCTTCGCTTTTTGCATCCCTATTTCTACTTTACTATGGCTTTGTATTACCTAGTATCTATTTATTCTAATATAAGTAGGCCTCTTGAGGATTTATGTATCATTGTCGCAATGGGTATCACCTTCACAGACGTCAACTAAGTATATTACGCTCGGCATTTTAGATTCGCATCTCACTTCTGAAATGCTGAAAGCAGAACAACATAAAACTAACTTACTTTTACGTCTTTACTTCTTAATACCTGTATGCAGAATGAATGCTTCGCCTGTAATAAACATAAAGAAATGCTATTCATAACATTTCGGCGACGTTGTGTGCTACAAGCTCTTCAATGCGGTCTTCGCTTTTTGCATCCCTATTTCTACTTTACTATGGCTTTGTATTACCTAGTATCTATTTATTCTAATATAAGTAGGCCTCTTGAGGATTTATGTATCATTGTCGCAATGGGTATCACCTTCACAGACGTCAACTAAGTATATTACGCTCGGCATTTTAGATTCCCATCTCACTTCTGAAATGCTGAAAGCAGAACAACATAAAACCAACTTACCTTTTCGTCTTTACTCCATGACACCTCAATGCAAAATGAATGCTTCGCTTGTAAGATTCATAAAGAAATGCTACTAATAACACTTCCGTGACGTTGTGTGCTACAAGCTCTTCTATGCTTTCTTCGTTTTCTGCATCCCGGTTTCTACGTTACTATGGCTTTGTATTACCTAGTTTCTATTTATTCTAGTATAAGCAGGCCTTTTGAGAATTTATGTATAATTGTCGCAATGGGTATCAACTTCACAGACGTCAACTAAGTATATTACGCTCGGCATTTTAGATTCCCATCTCACTTCTGAAATGCTGAAAGCAGAACACCATAAAACCAACTTACCTTTACGTTTTTACTCCTTGACACCCGAATGCAAAATGAATGCTTCGCTTGTAATAAACATAAAGAAATGCTACTAATAACACTTCCGTGACGTTGTGTGCTACAAGCTCTTCTATGCTTTCTTCGTTTTCTGCATCCCGGTTTCTACGTTAGTTTGGCTTTGTATTACCTAGTTTCTATTTATTCTAATATAAGTAGGCCTCTTGAGAATTTATGTATCATTGTCGCAATGGGTATCACCTTTACAGACGTCAACTAAGTATATTACCCTCGCCATTTTAGATTGACATCTCACTTCTGAAATGCTGAAAGCAGAACACCATAAAACCAACTTACCTTTACGTTTGTACTCCTTGACACCCGAATGCAAAATGAATGCTTCGCTTGTAATAAACATAAAGAAATGCTACTAATAACACTTCCCTGACGTTGTGTGCTACAAGCTCTTCTATGCTTTCTTCGTTTTCTGCATACCGGTTTCTACGTTACTATGGCTTTGTATTACCTAGCTTCTATTTATTCTAGTATAAGTAGGCCTCTTGAAAATTTATGTATCATTGTCGCAATGGGTATCACCTTCACAGACGTCAACTAAGTATATTACCCTCGCCATTTTAGATTCCCATCTCACTTCTGAAATGCTGAAAGCAGAACAACATAAAACCAACTTACCTTTACGTCTTTACTCCTTGACACCTGAATGCAAACTGAATGCTTCGCTTGTAAGATTCATAAAGAAATGCTACTAATAACACTTCCGTGACGTTGTGTGCTACAAGCTATTCTATTATTTCTTCGTTTTCTGCATCCCGGTGTCTACGTTACTATGGCTTTGTATTACCTAGTTTCTATTAATTCTAATATAAGTAGGCCTCTTGAGAATTTATGTATCATTGTCGCAATGGGTAACACCTTCACAGACGTCAACTAAGTATATTACGCTCGGCATTTTAGATTCCCATCTCACTTCTGAAATGCTGAAATCAGAACAACATAAAACCAACTTACCTTTACGTCTTTACTCCTTGACACCTGAATGCAAAATGAATGCTTCGCTTGTGAGATTCATAAAGAAATGCTACTAATAACACTTCCGTGACGTTGTGTGCTACAAGCTATTCTATTATTTCTTCGTTTTCTGCATCCCGGTTTCTACGTTACTATGGCTTTGTATTACCTAGTTTCTATTTATTCTGATATAAGTAGACCTCTTTAGAATTTATGTATCATTGTCGCAATGGGTATCACCTTCACAGACTTCAACTACGTATTTTACCCTCGCCATTTTAAATTCCCATCTCACTTCTGAAATGCTGAAAGCAGAACAACATAGAACTAACTTACTTTTACGTCTTTACTTCTTAATACCTGTATGCAGAATGAATGCTTCGCTTGTAAGATTCATAAAGGAACGCTACTAATAACACTTCCATGACGTTGTGTGCTACAAGCTATTCTATGCTTTCTTCGTTTTCTGCATCCCTGTTTCTACGTTACTATGGCTTTGTATTACCTAGTTTCTATTTATTCTAATATAAGTAGGCCTCTTGAGAATTTATGTATCATTGTCGCAATGGGTATCACCTTCACAGACGTCAACTAAGTATATTACGCTCGGCATTTTAGATTCCCATCTCACTTCTGAAATGCTGAAATCAGAACAACATAAAACCAACTTACCTTTACGTCTTTACTCCTTGACACCTGAATGCAAAATGAATGCTTCGCTTGTGAGATTCATAAAGAAATGCTACTAATAACACTTCCGTGACGTTGTGTGCTACAAGCTATTCTATTATTTCTTCGTTTTTTGCATCCCGGTTTCTACGTTACTATGGCTTTGTATTACCTAGTTTCTATTTATTCTGATATAAGTAGGCCTCTTTAGAATTTATGTATCATTGTCGCAATGGGTATCACCTTCACAGACTTCAACTACGTATTTTGCCCTCGCCATTTTAAATTCCCATCTCACTTCTGAAATGCTGAAATCAGAACAACATAGAACTAACTTACTTTTACGTCTTTACTTCTTAATACCTGTATGCAGAATGAATGCTTCGCTTGTAAGATTCATAAAGAAACGCTACTAATAACACTTCCATGACGTTGTGTGCTACAAGCTATTCTATGCTTTCTTCGTTTTCTGCATCCCTGTTTCTACGTTACTATGGCTCTGTATTACCTAGTTTCTATTAATTCTAATATAAGTAGGCCTCTTGAGAATTTATGTATCATTGTCGCAATGGGTATCACCTTCACAGACGTCAACTAAGTATATTACGCTAGGCATTTTAGATTCCCATCTCACTTCTGAAATGCGGAAATCAGAACAACATAAAACCAACTTACCTTTACGTCTTTACTCCTTGACACCTGAATGCAAAATGAATGCTTCGCTTGTGAGATTCATAAAGAAATGCTACTAATAACATTTCCGTGACGTTGTGTGCTACAAGCTATTCTATTATTTCTTCGTTTTCTGCATCCCGGTTTCTACGTTACTATGGCTTTGTATTACCTAGTTTCTATTTATTCTGATATAAGTAGGCCTCTTTAGAATTTATGTATCATTGTCGCAATGGGTATCACCTTCACAGACTTCAACTACGTATTTTACCCTCGCCATTTTAAATTCCCATCTCACTTCTGAAATGCTGAAAGCAGAACAACATAGAACTAACTTACTTTTACGTCTTTACTTCTTAATACCTGTATGCAGAATGAATGCTTCGCTTGTAAGATTCATAAAGGAACGCTACTAATAACACTTCCATGACGTTGTGTGCTACAAGCTATTCTATGCTTTCTTCGTTTTCTGCATCCCTGTTTCTACGTTACTATGGCTTTGTATTACCTAGTTTCTATTTATTCTAATATAAGTAGGCCTCTTGAGAATTTATGTATCATTGTCGCAATGGGTATCACCTTCACAGACGTCAACTAAGTATATTACGCTCGGCATTTTAGATTCCCATCTCACTTCTGAAATGCTGAAATCAGAACAACATAAAACCAACTTACCTTTACGTCTTTACTCCTTGACACCTGAATGCAAAATGAATGCTTCGCTTGTGAGATTCATAAAGAAATGCTACTAATAACACTTCCGTGACGTTGTGTGCTACAAGCTATTCTATTATTTCTTCGTTTTCTGCATCCCGGTCTCTACGTTACTATGGCTTTGTATTACCTAGTTTCTATTTATTCTGATATAAGTAGACCTCTTTAGAATTTATGTATCATTGTCGCAATGGGTATCACCTTCACAGACTTCAACTACGTATTTTACCCTCGCCATTTTAAATTCCCATCTCACTTCTGAAATGCTGAAAGCAGAACAACATAGAACTAACTTACTTTTACGTCTTTACTTCTTAATACCTGTATGCAGAATGAATGCTTCGCTTGTAAGATTCATAAAGGAACGCTACTAATAACACTTCCATGACGTTGTGTGCTACAAGCTATTCTATGCTTTCTTCGTTTTCTGCATCCCTGTTTCTACGTTACTATGGCTTTGTATTACCTAGTTTCTATTTATTCTAATATAAGTAGGCCTCTTGAGAATTTATGTATCATTGTCGCAATGGGTATCACCTTCACAGACGTCAACTAAGTATATTACGCTCGGCATTTTAGATTCCCATCTCACTTCTGAAATGCTGAAATCAGAACAACATAAAACCAACTTACCTTTACGTCTTTACTCCTTGACACCTGAATGCAAAATGAATGCTTCGCTTGTGAGATTCATAAAGAAATGCTACTAATAACACTTCCGTGACGTTGTGTGCTACAAGCTATTCTATTATTTCTTCGTTTTTTGCATCCCGGTTTCTACGTTACTATGGCTTTGTATTACCTAGTTTCTATTTATTCTGATATAAGTAGGCCTCTTTAGAATTTATGTATCATTGTCGCAATGGGTATCACCTTCACAGACTTCAACTACATATTTTGCCCTCGCCATTTTAAATTCCCATCTCACTTCTGAAATGCTGAAATCAGAACAACATAGAACTAACTTACTTTTACGTCTTTACTTCTTAATACCTGTATGCAGAATGAATGCTTCGCTTGTAAGATTCATAAAGAAACGCTACAAATAACACTTCCATGACGTTGTGTGCTACAAGCTATTCTATGCTTTCTTCGTTTTCTGCATCCCTGTTTCTACGTTACTATGGCTCTGTATTACCTAGTTTCTATTAATTCTAATATAAGTAGGCCTCTTGAGAATTTATGTATCATTGTCGCAATGGGTATCACCTTCACAGACGTCAACTAAGTATATTACGCTAGGCATTTTAGATTCCCATCTCACTTCTGAAATGCGGAAATCAGAACAACATAAAACCAACTTACCTTTACGTCTTTACTCCTTGACACCTGAATGCAAAATGAATGCTTCGCTTGTGAGATTCATAAAGAAATGCTACTAATAACATTTCCGTGACGTTGTGTGCTACAAGCTATTCTATTATTTCTTCGTTTTCTGCATCCCGGTTTCTACGTTACTATGGCTTTGTATTACCTAGTTTCTATTTATTCTGATATAAGTAGGCCTCTTTAGAATTTATGTATCATTGTCGCAATGGGTATCACCTTCACAGACTTCAACTACGTATTTTACCCTCGCCATTTTAAATTCCCATCTCACTTCTGAAATGCTGAAAGCAGAACAACATAGAACTAACTTACTTTTACGTCTTTACTTCTTAATACCTGTATGCAGAATGAATGCTTCGCTTGTAAGATTCATAAAGGAACGCTACTAATAACACTTCCATGACGTTGTGTGCTACAAGCTATTCTATGCTTTCTTCGTTTTCTGCATCCCTGTTTCTACGTTACTATGGCTTTGTATTACCTAGTTTCTATTTATTCTAATATAAGTTGGCCTCTTGAGAATTTATGTATCATTGTCGCAATGGGTATCAGCTTCACAGACGTCAACTAAGTATATTACGCTCGGCATTTTAGATTCCCATCTCACTTCTGAAATGCTGAAAGCAGAACAACATAAAACCAACTTACCTTTACGTCTTTACTCCTTGACACCTGAATGCATAATGAATGCTCCGCTTGTGAGATTCATAAAGAAATGCTACTAATAACACTTCCATGACGTTGTGTGCTACAAGCTCTTCTATTATTTCTTCGTTTTCTGCATCCCGGTTTCTACGTTACTATGGCTTTGTATTACCTAGTTTCTATTTATTCTGATATAAGTAGACCTCTTTAGAATTTATGTATCATTGTCGCAATGGGTATCACCTTCACAGACTTCAACTACGTATTTTACCCTCGCCATTTTAAATTCCCATCTCACTTCTGAAATGCTGAAAGCAGAACAACATAGAACTAACTTACTTTTACGTCTTTACTTCTTAATACCTGTATGCAGAATGAATGCTTCGCTTGTAAGATTCATAAAGAAACGCTACTAATAACACTTCCATGACGTTGTGTGCTACAAGCTATTCTATGCTTTCTTCGTTTTCTGCATCCCTGTTTCTACGTTACTATGGCTTTGTATTACCTAGTTTCTATTTATTCTAATATAAGTAGGCCTCTTGAGAATTTATGTATCATTGTCGCAATGGGTATCACCTTCACAGACGTCAACTAAGTATATTACGCTCGGCATTTTAGATTCCCATCTCACTTCTGAAATGCTGAAATCAGAACAACATAAAACCAACTTACCTTTACGTCTTTACTCCTTGACACCTGAATGCAAAATGAATGCTTCGCTTGTGAGATTCATAAAGAAATGCTACTAATAACGCTTCCGTGACGTTGTGTGCTACAAGCTATTCTATTATTTCTTCGTTTTTTGCATCCCGGTTTCTACGTTACTATGGCTTTGTATTACCTAGGTTCTATTTATTCTGATATAAGTAGGCCTCTTTAGAATTTATGTATCATTGTCGCAATGGGTATCACCTTCACAGACTTCAACTACGTATTTTACCCTCGCCATTTTAAATTCCCATCTCACTTCTGAAATGCTGAAAGCAGAACAACATAGAACTAACTTACTTTTACGTCTTTACTTCTTAATACCTGTATGCAGAATGAATGCTTCGCTTGTAAGATTCATAAAGAAACGCTACTAATAACACTTCCATGACGTTGTGTGCTACAAGCTATTCTATGCTTTCTTCGTTTTCTGCATCCCTGTTTCTACGTTACTATGGCTTTGTATTACCTAGCTTCTATTAATTCTAATATAAGTAGGCCTCTTGAGAATTTATGTATCATTGTCGCAATGGGTATCACCTTCACAGACGTCAACTAAGTATACTACGCTAGGCATTTTAGATTCCCATCTCACTTCTGAAATGCGGAAATCAGAACAACATAAAACCAACTTACCTTTACGTCTTTACTCCTTGACACCTGAATGCAAAATGAATGCTTCGCTTGTGAGATTCATAAAGAAATGCTACTAATAACATTTCCGTGACGTTGTGTGCTACAAGCTATTCTATTATTTCTTCGTTTTCTGCATCCCGGTTTCTACGTTACTATGGCTTTGTATTACCTAGTTTCTATTTATTCTGATATAAGTAGGCCTCTTTAGAATTTATGTATCATTGTCGCAATGGGTATCACCTTCGCAGACTTCAACTACGTATTTTACCCTCGCCATTTTAAATTCCCATCTCACTTCTGAAATGCTGAAAGCAGAACAACATAGAACTATCTTACTTTTACGTCTTTACTTCTTAATACCTGTATGCAGAATGAATGCTTCGCTTGTAAGATTCATAAAGGAACGCTACTAATAACACTTCCATGACGTTGTGTGCTACAAGCTATTCTATGCTTTCTTCGTTTTCTGCATCCCTGTTTCTACGTTACTATGGCTTTGTATTACGTAGTTTCTATTTATTCTAATATAAGTAGGCCTCTTGAGAATTTATGTATCATTGTCGCAATGGGTATCACCTTCACAGACGTCAACTAAGTATATTACGCTCGGCATTTTAGATTCCCATCTCACTTCTGAAATGCTGAAAGCAGAACAACATAAAACCAACTTACCTTTACGTCTTTACTCCTTGACACCTGAATGCATAATGAATGCTCCGCTTGTGAGATTCATAAAGAAATGCTACTAATAACACTTCCATGACGTTGTGTGCTACAAGCTCTTCTATGCTTTCTTCGTTTTCTGCATCCCGGTTTCTACGTTACTATGGCTTTGTATTACCTAGCTTCTATTTATTCCAGTATAAGTAGGCCTCTTGAGAATTTATGTATCATTGTCGCAATGGGTATCACCTTCACAGACGTCAACTAAGTATATTACCCTCGCCACTTTGGATTCCCATCTCACTTCTGAAATGCTGAAAGCAGAACAACATAAAACTAACTTACTTTTACGTCTTTACTCCTTGACACCTGGATGCAGAATGAAAGCTTGGCTTGTAAGATTCATAAAGAAATGCTACTAATAACACTTCCGTGACGTTGTGTGCTACAAGCTATTCTATGCTTTCTTCATTTTCTGCATCCTGGTTTCTCCGTTACTATAGCTTTGTATTACCTAGTTTCTATTTATTCTGATATAAGTAGGCCTCTTGAGAATTTATGTATCATTGTCGCAATGGGTATCACCTTCACAGACGTCAACTAAGTATATTACGCTCGGAATTTTAGATTCGCATCTCACTTCTGAAATGCTGAAAGCAGAACAACATAAAACTAACTTACTTTTACGTCTTTACTTCTTAATACCTGTATGCAGAATGAATGCTTCGCCTGTAATAAACATAAAGAAATGCTATTCATAACATTTCGGTGACGTTGTGTGCTACAAGCTCTTCAATGCGGTCTTCGATTTTTGAATCCCTGTTTCTATGTTACTATGGCTTTGTATTACCTAGTTTCTATTTATTCTAATATACGTAGGCCTCTTGAGAATTTATGTATCATAGTCGCAATGGGTATCACCTTCACAGACGTCAACTTGGAGTCGCGAATTGGTTTTCTTGGCGCAAAGACTGCTCCGCTCGTTCCCCTGAAAGTATTCATCGACATTTGTGCAAAATCAAGCCGTTGCGGCTTATCTAGTGATAGTGATAGTGCATATCTATCTTCTTTCATACAACAGTAAGTCTTTTTAAACATTTATCTGGTACCCCTGCGGAGGGGTCCCATAACAAATATGAACAATAAAAATAATAAAAGAAGCAGCGGCGCATTATCGCCAACCATCTATGAACCAAACAAAAAGTATCTATTCGACCCAGAAAATCTAATTTTCCAAAACAAATACCATTTAAACGAAAAGCAAATTGAAAATGCCGATAGAATTATTGACAACGGCAAGCATGCTGCAGCTATTAACGCGATGGATACATCTAATCTAGCACAGTCCACATCGGAGCCGACCGAAAAGAAAATAAAAATTCCACCTATTTATTTGCACCATGCCGATAAACTAAAATATCAGCAAATACTTGAAGAACTAAAGGAAAACGCTAAAAACGAATTTACAACTGTTCACAAAAACAACCAGTTAAGAATAAACTTAACAAGCATTGACGATTACCGGCGTATGACTAAACACTACAACGAAAATAACCTAAGTTATCATACTTTCAAGGACCCGGAAGTCAATAAACTCTCGGTAATAATTAGGAACATTCCAGTATCTTTAACCGAAGAAGAAATAGTAGCTGAATTAACAACCTTAAAATACCCTATAAAAAAGGTTGCCAGGCTGTATAATAAAGATAGATATCCCATTCCTCTTTGTGCTGTGGATCTTGAAAACACGCAAGAAGGCAGAAAAATATTCGGTCTAACCAAACTTAACTACAGCGTAATTGATGTTGAACCACGCAGAAAATCTACTGAAATCCCGCAATGTAAAAAATGCCAATTATTTGGCCACACTCGTAATTACTGTCAGTCAACACCACGCTGTGTTAAATGCACAGGAAACCATCTTTATCTTAACTGTCCTAAAAAACCAAATGAAGACCCACAGTGTGTCAACTGTTTGGAAAAACACCCCGCCAACTATAGAGGATGCCCCTATTTCATTAAGCTAAAGCAGTCAACAAAGTCCAGCCACAGAACGCAGAACAGAACCTATGCACAAGCCACCACATCTAAACAGACTAATCTCGTAAATCAGTCACCATATCTTGGCCAACGCCAAGAAAATTCATCTCACGCTAATCCTAACCAAACGGACGAATCTCAAAACTCAACCGACTTCATCACAACCGTATTAAAAAAACTCGTTGATTTACTCATACCACACTTAGAAAAACTAACGCCATTACTAATAACATTACTTCCTGCATTATTAAGTAATGGATCAAAATAATCAACAAACTATAACTAAAATAACCTTGACCAATTGGAACGCAAACGGTCTTAAATTTCAACGATCAATTTTCATAAATTTCCTAACTCGATATAGCGTAGACATCGCGTGTATAACAGAAACGCACTTTATTAACACTGAAACGTTCCGAGTCCCAGGATATGTAGTGTACCGAAATGACAGAGAAACTGACAAAGCCTCTGGCGGAGTAGCAATCATTATAAAGAAGAAACTTAAACATCACACGCTCCTTCTTAAGGATATTGAAAGTTTAGAAGCTATTGCCATACAAGTATTCACAGAAAACAGTTGCCCGCTGAAATTAATCTGCGCATACAAACAACCCAATAGAAGGCTGATAGCCTCCGATATAAATAAGCTGTTTGATACTTCAGATGCTACGATGCTTATAGGTGACCTAAACTCAAAAAATACCATATGGGGATGCCGCGCGAGTAATCCTGAGGGAATCAGGCTACACAACATTATGACTGACCATGGTATACTTATCTCAGCCCCAAACAAATTTACCTACTACCCTTATAGCCTGACCATCAGCCCGACATACTTGATGTTGTACTACACAAGAATCTTCAAAAGCCTCTACAACAAACAGTAACAGATGAACTGGACTCTGACCACCTTCCTGTAATCCATGTCATTTTATGACTTACCTCAACAAAACCACCTAACCCTAAACTTGCAGACGGAAAAACTGACTGGACAACATTTCAAAACATTCTTAATCTCAAACTAAACTGGACTGGACCACTATGTTCCCCTGCGAGAATTGACGAAACAATAGCTCAATACACGCCGCCATACAAGAAAGCGTACAATCAGCCACAACTCCTCGGAAACATAGAACAACTGCTGTGCACAATACAACACCTGAATATATTATTAAATTGATAAAATCAAAAAACAGATACAGAAGAGAGTGGCAAAGAACACGACTACCCTACTACAAAACGTTATTAAATAAATTAAATCATTTAGTATAGAACGGAGCTCGATAACCTTCGAATACAAAGGTACAAGAATACATCCTGGTGATCCCACCATGTGGCTTGCAACAAAAAGATTGCTAAGACAATCTAATGTTATTTACCCATTAAATTCAAACAACACGACTTACTCTTCAGACGAAGAAAAATCAGAGATATTGGCCACACACCTCGAAAAAGTATTCACAACAAATACAGTCGATCACGACCCCCTCTTCATGACTCAAGTAACCAACACTATAGACAACTTCCGGTTGCAGGAGAACACTGAAATTGCCCCGGTGACTACTCAAGAACTCAGGCTGTATATTCACGGACTTCCCAAGCGTAAATCCCCAGGACCGGACCTGATTAATAATGAAATTTTAAAGCATCTAACCAAAAAAGCAGTTGCTTACCTAGCTTCAATTTATAATAGCAGCATGAGACTTGGATATTTCCCCCGACCATGGAGAACTGCAAACATTCTACCAATCTACAAAACTGGAAAGGCCAAGCAAAATCCTGACAGCTACCGCCCCATTAGCTTACTGTCAACCTTAGCTAAACTACTAGAAAAGGTGATCCTCGACAGGCTACAAAGTTTTCTACTTGAAAATGAAATTATCCCATCGCATCAGTTTGGATTTAGACAGGCTCACTCAACTTCTCACCAACTTCTTAGAATATCAGAAGTAATCGAGAAAGGATTTGAAGAAAAAAAATACACTACAGCAATCTTCCTTGATCTGGAGCGAGCCTTTGATAAGGTCTGGCTGGAAGGACTCTTATACAAAATGATCCAACTAAACACACCGGTGTATATAATCAAAATTATAGACTCTTTTCTGAACGATAGAACATTTAGAGTAAGGATCGAATCTGTCCTATCCAACGTCAAAACAATAAGAGCTGGAGTACCTCAAGGGAGCTTACTGGGACCAACCCTGTTTAACATATATGTCCATGACTTGCCCATTGTAGAGAACTCTACATTAGCCATGTATGCTGATGATACGGCTATACTAACGCAGAGTACTAACATCGAAACAGCAATAGCGCACCTACAAAATGCAGCAAATGTCACATGCAGTTGGTTCCAAAAATGGAAAATAAAAATTAACCCAACCAAATCGCAAGCGAAGATATTTACACTCAAGCGTTACACAGGACATTCAACTATCAAAATAAATAATGCTGACATACCCTGGAACCCAAAGGATGGTGCAGTGAAATATCTCGGAGTTCACCTACATGCTAAACTTAACTGGGGATATCATATAAACAAAAAACTCAACGAGTGTCACACTAGATTAATTATACTGTACCCGTTGATCAATCGAAAATCTTATCTCAAAACTGAATGCGCTTTGTTAATTTATAAAGCCATACTTCGACCCATATTAACTTATGCCTGTCCAGTCTGGAGCAACGCCCCTAGTACATCACTGAAGAAACTACAAACTATGCAAAATAAAGTGTTACGTGTTGCAATTAACTGCCCTTGGTTTGTACGCAACAGCCAAATTCACAAAGAATTAAGTGTCCCGCTAATAACAGAATTCATTAGATATTTGACTATCAATTTCTTTAAAAACATAGTTCAGTGTACAAGTGCAACTAGATTAAATATTGGACAAAAGAACATACATAGCAGACTTAAGCGCAAGCTTCCACAGGACTTAATCTAATTGAATTAGTTCTAATGAAAGGAATTTTAAGTATTGAAATGTTTGTAAGCCAGAGGTGTGAATCCGATCACTTAATCCTCTCTATAAATTGTAATTACTCTTAGCCATAAGTTGTTTATTATACCAAAGCCATGTATTGCATATTATTTTGCAGAGCTAGCTAATCTCAAATAAAAAAAAAAAAAAAAAAAAAAGAAA